>JAKUCG020000161.1:600000-794712 GCA_022539655.2 Ceriodaphnia dubia
GCCGACTCAGCAACACGTGCGGCGCCGAGATATCTTTCTTGCTTAACTCTCTCTTTCTCCCCTTCTATCAGGCATAATTGGGAAACAGAACTCAAAAGACTTAAACTTCTCAGTTTCGATGGCCGAGGAATAAACATGTCCCTGCTGATGACGACGATAGTGAAGTTTGTTTAGAGAACGACGCCGTTATTCAACGAAGGAGGTAAAAGTCCATCCACCAGTGCTGCTGTATCTGTATCTCATATATACAAATAGCCAAGTAAGAGTTCTTTCAGTATGTAGCAGAATTTCAAAGCAACACTGGCGACGGCAAAGTATTGCCAACAAAGTGGTCGTACTACTGCAACATTATTAGCCATAACAGACTGAGACGAAAGATGTCTGCTTTTGTTCTACTCCGTTGCGGCGCGTGGGTCCTGATGGCTTGTTCTCTCGTTTGCGTTTCATTCGCCGCTCCTAGCGGCAAAGGTAAGGCAACATTACTTAGATTCATTTGCACAAGTGAAAAGTCCATATGTTCAGTTAGACAGCCGTTAGATAACCTACTCTACTTAATTTTTAGTTATGGTAGTGTTTATTAGTTATTATTTAGGTAGTTAGTAGAGATTAGTAATTTTGTCGGTTGGTTTGTTCAAAAAGTGACAAACTGACGGCAAATATTGAGTCATTGTGAACAATGTCGCGGATCAAAGAGATATAGGCTACGTTATTAGTTTATTACACGTTAGTTTGCAAAATTTCCAATTTAATTAGATCACCTGGTTCTAAAAACAGTTGAAAATATCAACAGGATTTGATGCGCTTATTATTTGCTTTCGACAAATAAACTATATTAACTTGGTTTCATCGTGACAATTAAGCTTACCATTCCGTAGTTATAGCCGGTTATAGCGTAGGCTACAAGATACTGTAGCCTATATGAAATAAACAGTCGCGCTTAGGCTACTTTATATGTAAGGCTTTAGCGCGTAGGTTGGCTGTAATGGGCTGTATTTTACTACATTATGCATGATATTTCCTCTGACTTTCCATTTAACATAGGTGGAAATGATTTGCAACTGGCGAAACCAGTGAGTAAAAGCAAGAGCGTTACCACACCAGCGCCCGAGAAGCATCGTAAGCCAAAATTTCAAATATCCTTGCATGTTAATGATTGAGTTGAGTGGAGTTGAAGACGATTCTCCTCATTTTGCCTTGATTACAGTTTCGTGCGAAAAGAAGAGAGAGAATTTATTAGATGAAAACGAAGTCGTTTTGCAGCAAGAAATCGAAGATCTCACATGGCAGTACAACAACTGGGGTGAGTTACTGGCGCCGGCTCCGTTGGCCATCAGCATCCTCGGCCAGCTGATTCTCATGTCCAACCAGATTAAGGATTTCCCCATCAATACTCCACCGTCGGGATTCAAGTACATCGAGAACCCCAACAGCTTCCGGGCGACTCTGTTGCAGATCAGCCACAGCGGCTACTCGGCCTTCCGCACAGCGCACAGCAACATGGTTGAAATTCGTGTCAACAGCAAAAGCATTTCCCGACGCATCGATGAGGCTGTCAGGCAGCTTCTGTCCAAAAACGAGAACGTCCTCAAATTGCGACTTCCTTCGACTCTCTCTAAAATCGAAAACACCGTCACTAACAGCGAAGAGTTGTCCGTGAAAGTCGTCGCCGCTTTCCAATTGGTGATGAGTCTAACCGAAGAAACAATCAGGGCCGCCAGCGATACTAGGACTGGAAGGGAACACCTGTTGGAAGAAGTGGCAATCGAACGCAACTTGACGACGATGGAGAAGCTGTTCTCGGAGAGAGAAGGAGCTCTCCTCGAGGAGAAAAGAGCCGCGCTGAGTGATTCGTTTGAACGGCTCCATTACCGCCAGCAGAACATCCTGGTCCGTACTCTTTATGGAGACAAAGAATTCGTGGTCGAATTGGGCAACAAATCGTGGTCGTCCCCGACGGGAAACCGGAACCTGAAGGACAACCAGGACGCTACCCTACAAAAACAACAAAACGGGTCTTGGAAATTCTTGTTCCGCCAAGAGTCTGTCGAAACCAATCACTGCGCAGAGCAGAACAGTCAACAGTTGATAGATTTGCTCATAGCATTCAGTCGCTACCGCACCAGCTACGAGCAATGGCAAGGATCGCAGGTTCTCCATCAGAAATCATTCAGCCACCAGGCCAATGTAACAATAGAAGCATTCGAACGGATCATTGGCGAACTCTACAATTGTCCCGGCATTGAAAAGATAGCAGCAAAGGGCGCCAATTTGATCAAGGTTCTGCAGAACGTTAATTTCACATCGGTTAAGAGGACGGACTCGAGGCCGGGACTAGCGGAAATCGAAGAGATCATCCTGATGGTGAGCGGCGTCCGAGCCACCACCAACGCCACCCAGAAAATATCGGCGGCCATGAGTACGTACGCTGGCGAAGATCTGATTGACGCCTGGGAGAAGGTGTACCAACACCAGTCCCAGATGATCGAGGAAATGGCCAGCGCGACCAAGAAGATCATCGAGATCAACAAGAAACAAATGGAGATCAGGAGTGGCAAGACCAGTTTGATTCTGGAGAAGATCGCCAACTTGGATGTGGCCAAAGTGACGTACGAAGAAGTCATTTCAGCACTTCAGGACGGCATGCGTGAACTGGGTAAGCTGAAGGAAGACTGGAACAAACTGCTCCGATTTTTCGACAACGTCAAACTCTTTGTCTGTACATCTTCCGAACACATTCGGGGATTGGCGGAGATCGTTCGAATTCTTTCGACAAACGTGACTCTCATTCAAGACAATTACCTGTACAACGAACTGATGGAGAACATTGGTAAAAGTAACGAGGCAGCGTTCCTCGTCCACGGCATCGCCGACATGTACGTCAACGTCTCCGACACTTACATCGTGGACCGAATCGCCAGTTTAGATAGATTGAGCACGATGGTCAACAAGAATGCGGATAAGAATGAAATTGCAAAAGAAAAGGCAAAACTGTCGAGAAACGCCTTGAGTGCATCTATGGGCATTCAAAAGTTCATTCAAGAAGATGAGAAACGGCTACGCAAGAAGCTCGCCGAAAAACACAAACAAATCAAAGATGAATACGGTTGGGTTAATGACTGTCGGGACAGCAAAGAGCGTGAATATCCCTGGATGGATTTCCTACAATACGATTGGTATTGATACCGCATATTCGTTATGATAATTGAAAAGTCAAAGGATTTCCATCTTTGAATCTAATCAAACTTTGTGTGGGAACATCAATCGTCCAAATAAGACGAATAATACTTAAATATTCTTAATGTTTTTTAATGTTTTGCAGGTTTCGAATCAAAAGTCGGCTGAGCGGCAAAGTGTTGGACGTGCCTCACGAGAGAAAAAACATCACCAATTTGGGAAAATCCATTTATGCCAATATGTGGCAGTTTCACGGAGGATACAATCAACTTTGGTTCATTGATCAAGGAAATACCCTTCGATCGGTGATTAACGGTTTCTGCCTCACTTCAAAAGGTAGGCTATATGACGCTACATTACCACCGTTACCGTTTTTTAATAAATTACCGGTGGCAAAGGCAAACTTTGATTTTCCAATTTTTTTATGTTCGATCAGGTTTCTTTCCCGCCCTTGTTGCCGTGGAGCCTTGTGAAAACAAGAGCAACCAAAGATGGTCGCTAGTGGAAAACACTATCGTCAACCTGGACAATACAAAAAACTGCCTGCACATCCCAAACCAGGACAAGAAAAATGGCGCCCACATAACCGAGTCCAAGTGTCGCGCTGGCTCTAATATGCTGTGGGATCCGGTTGTCGTTTTCAAAGCTGGTAGCCAGCCAATCAACTAATATGTTTGTAATATGAACAAGATGGGCGAATAGTACGTATTCGTTTGGAAAAATTCTCTCATTTGTTGTAATCTATTTGCAAATTATTTTGACAATACTACTCGTATAGCTGTCACTTCATGCGGGGAAAATAATTAAGCGGACCCACACAGATACAGTTAAATAGAATATTTATCCCAGGTTCGTGTCATTCAACTTTATTTGCCAATGCACTATAAGCAAACTAAACCAAACCAAACCAAAGGAGGAAAAATGCATAATCACTGTTAAAGGTAGACGCAAGTACTCAAATTTTCCAACATCATCTACAACATTGGGAATGAAAAATAAAAATAGGCTACAAGCTATACAATGATCCATATACACTTTATGAGTGCAAGGCGAAAGCAAATTCCATGAAAGTTATCGACATCATAGGCATAGCCTATCTACCTCAGTATATAATATACTAAATATAGATATTACATAGCATACCGTAGTGTAATAGCCTAAGCCTGCTCACTGATTGGTGCCCCCGGTTTCTTCTTTTATAACCTTTCTGATATTTTTATCTGCCTTCTTGGTAAGAATCTTCAGTTCATCTTCTAATCGGATTGCATCATTATTCTTGTCAGTCGCTATTCGTTCGACCTTCGCTATAAGGTTGGCCAAATGGTCACCGTAAACTTGGACATAGACTCCCGTTATTTTGTCGATCAGGAGAACTTCGCCATCTATTTCACTCAGCTTTCGAATGATTGCCGGTGAATCCAATTTTTCCGAGTCGTTACCAGGCGTGTATTCTGAACCATTTTTGTTGTCACTACGAACAAGATGCCGCAGAACGGTTTTGACGTCCGAGTTGATACGCGAACAGCGATCCGTCAAGTTTACCCACCCATCGTTGGCTAGTTTACCCCCCTCCAATTTCATTTTCTCTAAGGGATTTTTACTCTTTTTCAACAAATCAATGTCTTCGCTCAAACGGAGTCTCTTCTGTTTGATGGCTTCTATGGATACGTTAAGCTTGTTTTGCTGTTCCCTCATCCCACCTAATTGAATTTCCATTTTGTTTAGTTCTAGCATTTTTGAAGTCATATTGTGACTGTCAGACAGGGCAGCTGCTGCTTCAATAATTTCAATCTCTTGTTGTATTGGTATTGGAATAAAGCACTTCATTAGGAGATCAGCAGTTATTGAATTGCTGTTGGTCTGGTTACCTGTGCATGGACTTAATATTTGTAATAAACCTTCCCACTTTTGAGCAATGTCAGCAACCTGAGTGTAGAACCTAACTTTATGTTGACTTATTGATGTCTCATTCAAAATCGTTTGGTTTATGGTCAAAGAACTGATCTTTTCCATAAAAAAGATCTCGTCTCTTTTCAACGAGTTTTCTTCTTCCCTAGTACTATTATTGAGTAGGTTTTCTTTAGCAAGATATATTTTCTTAACAAATTCTACGACCGCGTTGGTCAAGTTGGCAACATCCTTGACCTCATTAGCTCCCTGACTGGCCAACTGGACGTTCGTTTTGGAAGACTCCATTAGTGTTTTCAGTGGAACGTTAATAGTTTTGGGCATCATGTTCAACGAATAATGATTCAAGTAGTCTTTAACAGTGTCAATGTTGTTTCTTACTGATTTCGCATTCGATTGGATTTCCTTGGCGGCGCTGTTGGCGTTGCTCAGTGCTCTGGACAAGCGATGACTTATTTGTGTCAATGTCGTACGGAAGCTTTGCGAGTACTCAATCAGAGGCGACGGTGATGTATAAATTCGGTCGATTTCTTCTTGTGACATCGACGCCGGCCAACGCAGAGCCGAATCCAGTTGCTGCATGGAAGAGTTCATAAGAGAGATCAACGGAGTGATGATGTTTGTAACAGGAAGGACTAAACTGCCCATCACGCTGCCGACCCTGCCGTTGCTCTCCACCTCTGGAGGAAGGAGTAAACACATTCAAATCAAGCATTTGTCAATGATTTAGAATATAAAGGTATGCAGTACTAATGCTTATTTGTAAATGAAATTTATGTAAAGACGACATTTAATTAGCATACATACCCGCTGGAGGTCTTGTCCGTTGATTAGAAGTCTGGTTGCCCCTGGAGGTTGATACGGGACTCTTGGCTCCAGATATTTCCGTCGGCGTCAGAAGCAACAAGAGGCCGCAGAGAATCAGGGTCACCATCAAACTGCTTGGAACACTTTCCGCTGGCGCAGTGGCCTTACACTTATTCCACCCAACGACTCGGGCCATGGTTCATCCGACTCTGTTAAACTGTGATTGCTTCCCTGTAGCATCGCCCAAGTTCTTTTATACGAAGATATCCCTCAGCAGATGAAGCCTAAATGAAGCAACACCGAATTGAACCAAGCGTCATCAGAAGCAAACGCCTGCTGCTGCTGTCCAATGTATTGGTTGAAACGTCACAGCATCCCAACAATGATAAGAGCAAACCGAAATCAGGCGGAATCCGATACTTTATACGCAATTATTTATTTATTTTGATGGTAGAGCTGTCGCCAACCGATTTAATTGGGAGCACATAACACCAGTATATGCGGACTCTTTTGTGGGGCGACGAGTTCCAGTAGCCTATATCAAATTTCAGCAACACGTGCGGCGCTGAGTAAGCGTTTTATGCTCATGGCTTAAGCACTCGCTCTTAAGGTTATGTATACATACATGATGCGCATTCCATTGGAATAGCAGAGCAAATGAAAGAGATCAGCTCCACACCACGACCTCTCGTATTTTTCCGGGGAAGGACGTTTCGATCCCCGCGGGAAAATAACTTGCCACCGAGACTAATGGTGGTGATATTGCGTTATGTATACATACAACATGCACGAACTCTCGTATTTCCCCGAGAAAGTGCAAAAAGGTCGTTTCGATCCCCTCGGATAAACCTTGCCACCGAGAATGATGGTGATGATATAGCGAAATGTTTAGAGAGCGATGCCACTAATACCGACCGACGGGTAAAGGTCCTTCACAGTAACTGTTGCGAGCTTACAATGTATAAATAGACAAGCAAAAATTCTTTCAGTGTGTAGCAGAAACTCGAAGCTACATGCGACGCCCGAACCATTAGCAATAAAATATACATTGCCATCAAAGTGGTCGAAGCTTAATGCTGATAGGTTGTTATATTATTCTAGCTATCAACTTGGAAAGATGTCACCTGCTGCTGTCTTCCGTTGCGGCGTTTGGATGGCGCTTATGGGCTGCTGTTCTCTCGTTTGCGTTTCATTCGCCTACCCTAATGGCAAAGGTATGTAACGATAAGAGGGCTATCCGCTATCTAGAGTGATCAGTGGTGGTAAGCGCAGTGTAGTAGCCTAGTAATATGCATACATTTAGTTAGCTAGTATTTTGTTGCTGATGTATAGGGGATAATTTCGTCGAGTTGTTCCTTAAAATTCACAATAACGACTGCAACAGTAGCCTAAATAACATTATGTATTAAATATTTTTATAATATGACACAATATGTCACACGTTTGTTGAAGTATAACGCACTGTGAATATTAGTTTGATCACGCATGATGGGCACGCACGGGTTGCTTGGGTTATTGTTCAAACAATCTTATTTTGAAGACGATTCGTTTATCATTTGATTTCATCCATCGGTAAACGGGAATAGCTTTGCTTTTTTGTAGTTTTGCGATCCTGTTTAGTTGCAGCCTATTAAGACAGCGCAGCCTACATCCAAGAAAGTTGTGCTACTACTAGTAGGCTTACACTTGTATCTATCAACAAATAAAGCTAAGAAATGTCTTATTTTATCCATTCGCGCGTTCCGCATACCTTAACGCCGTGGTAACAAAGGTGGACAAAATTTGCGAGGGCAGAATAAGCCAGTGGAGAAATACACAACCGATGCTATCCCAAAACCCCCCGTGCTGATGCAACGTAAGCCAAATCAATTAACCCTTTTTTTCAGAATTAATAGATGATAATGAGTTGTGTTATTCAAACCTGACTCAATTTTCTCTCATTTTTTCTGTCAATTTAACAGTTTCTTGCGAAAAGAAAGCAGATAATTTGTTGGAAAAAAGCCAAATCGTTTTGCAAAATGGAATCAATGATCTTGTGTCGCAGTACAACGACTGGGGCAAGTTATTGGCACCGGCTCCCTCTGCCATCAGTATCCTCGGCCAGCTGATCCTCATGTCCAACCAGATAAGGGATTTCCCCATCGACGATCCACCGCCAAGGAACGGCTTCCAGCACGTTGAGCGCCCCAAGAGCTTTCGATCGACTCTGCTGCAAATCAGCCACAGCGGCCACGGCGCCTTCCTCAAAGCACACACCAACATGAAAGAAATTCGCGTCAACAGCAAAAGCATTTTCCGACACATCGAAAATGCTGTCAGGCAGCTTCTGTCTAAACATGAGAGGGTTATCAAGATTCGACTGCCGTCCACTCTCTCTAAAATCAAAAACACAACTAAAGCTAATGAAGCCCTGATAACAGAAGTGGTCGCCAACTTCCAATTGGTGATAAATCTAATCGAAGAAACCATCCAGGCTGCGACATCGACTAAATCCAACACGGAAAACTTATTGCATGAAGTAACAATCGAACGCAACTTGACGGTAATGGAACAGAAGTTTTCGGAACAAGAAGCAGCTCTCCTCGAGCAGAAAAGAGCCGCACTGACTGCCTTATTTGAACAGCTCCAACATAACCAGAAAAACATCCTTGTCCGTACTTTATACGATGACGAAGATTTCGTGATCAACCTGAACAAAGATCGATTGTCGCAGACAGGAGGAAGACACCTGAAACACAAAGACGCCTTCTACAACAAAAATTGGACTTGGAAGTACTGGTATCGCGAAAGGTCTGTTGAAACCAACCCTTGCGTAGAGCAGAACAGTCAACAGTTGATAGATTTGCTCATAGCATTCAGTCGGTACCGCACTAGCTACGAGCAATGGCAAGGATCGCAGTATCTCCATCAGAAATCATTCAGCCACCAGGCCATTGTGACAATCCAAGCATTCGAACGGATCATTGGTGACCTCCACAACTGTTCCGACATTGAAAAGATAGCAGCAAAGGGCGCCAATTTGATAAAGGTTCTGCAGAACGTTAATTTCACATCGGTTAAGAAGACGGACTCGAGGCCGGGACTAGCGGAAATCCAAGAGATCATCCTGATGGTGAGCGGCGTCCGAGCCACCGCCAATGTCACTCAGAAAATAGCCGCCGCCAATTCGACCACATACGAAAAAACAAACTTAATGGAAACCTGGGAAAAGGTGTACCAACACCAGTCCCAGATGATCGAGGAAATGGTCAATGCGACCATGAAGATCATCGAAATCAACAAGAAACAAATGGAGATCAGGAGTGGCAAGACCAGCTTGATTCTGCAGAAGATCGCCAACTTGGATGTGACCAAAGTGACGTACAAAGAAGTCCTCGTAGCACTTCAGGACGGCTTGGACGAACTGGGCAAATTGAAAGCTGTTTGGAGCAATGTGAACAGATTTTTCGATAGCGTCCAGTTATTTGTCAAGACGGCTTCCGAACACATTGTGCAATTTACTGATACCATCAGAGAACACTCGGAAGATGTGACGCAGCTTCAAGACGATTACCTGTACAACGAACTGATGGAGAACATTGGTAAAAGTAACGAGGCCGCCTTTCTCGTCCACGGCATCGCCGACATGTACGTCAACGTCTCCGACACTTACATCGTGGACCGAATCGCCAGTTTAGATAGATTGAGCACGATGGTCAACAAGAATGCGGATAAGAATGAAATTGCAAAAGAAAAGGCAGAACTGTCGACGAACGCCGAGAGTGCATCAAAAGGCATAGAAAAATTCATTCAGGAACATGAGAAACGGCTAAAGGAGACGCTCGAAAAAAAACACACAGAAATTCTAGAAGAATATAAGTGGGTTCGTTCCTGCCTCGACAGCCAAGAGCGTGAATTCCCGTGGATGGATTTCAAACAATACGATTGGTAGGCTACCGTTTAAAAAAAATTATGTTTCTATGTTTGTTTACATCAGTTTTTCATTGATTCCAGTTAGATTTCAAATGTTTATTCGTCTATGAAACACATTTTCCAACCTAACAATTCGTCAAAGACGATTATAATATTTGCTTGATGTCCGTGCAGGTTTCAACTGAAACTTCGGTTTAACGGCAAAGCGTTGGATGTGCCTCACGAGAGAAAAAACATCACCAACTTGGGAGAATCAACTTACGTCCACATGTGGGATTCTCACGGCGGAGACAATCAGCTTTGGTTCGCCGATGACGAAAAGATTATCCGCGCTGTTGCTACCGGGTTCTGTTTGACGTCAAAAGGTTTAACTACGTCATCTTCTTTATTTTATTTTATTTTATTCAAGCTGACTCGATTTCTCCAGAATAAGCCTATTTCTTATTTACTAATGACGCGACAGATAACATCAGTTTGATTTTCGAATTTGATCATGCTCAGGTTTTCTGGGGCCTGTTTCCGTGGAGCCTTGCGAAAACAAGAGCAACCAAAGATGGTCGCTAGTGAACAACACCATCGTCAACCTGGACAATACAAAGAACTGCCTGCTTGGCCCAGACCTGGGCAAGAAGAATGGGGCGCACATATTCGAGTACGAGTGTCTTTCTATCAGTAAAATGTGGAATCCAATTATCGTTTTCAAAGCTGGTAGCCAACCGATCGACGATTAATATTGCCTTCATTTTGAGAAAAAAAATTCACTTTGTCTGTTGTGTTGATACGTAATGAATGCTTCATTTGTTTGATTGGCCTCGCCCAACTTCTTGCGTATGTATCGACCCTTTTTCGCGTTTTTCCCCAGTGCAATTACATAATTTGCCGCAGGCTCAGTATAAACATAATTGTTGTGGTGTTGGTTATGATCGGCAATGTTGTAGAATCGATGTCAAGGCAATTACGAGATGTCCGGTAGAAAACGGGACTTTTGTTTTCGTCTTGATGGAAAATTGAAATGCGTTTCGTGGAAGCATCTATTTGGCCGAAAGTGGCTAAAAAAAGCTGCGTTCTGCGAGATTTAGATTTAGCATGTTGAGTAGCATTATAGTTACTATATAAGTTTAATTTTATATATATATAATTATATTTATATAATATAATTTAATTAATTTTATTTATATATATTATATTTTATAAGTTAACTTATTGAGGCCGGAAAGTTTGGGGCCGGAATGGTCCGAAAGTCAGAACCGTTCCGGCCTCCAAAAATGGGAAAATTCGGGGCCGGAAAATCTGGGGCCGAAAAGTTTGAGGCCAGATTGACTGGCATTCCAGTAGAAATGTACAGTAAACAAAAATCTGACGGCAGCACATGCTGCGCAGTTCACGAGTCAAAAGAAACACGATATCCCCGGAGAGAGATGCAGCGCCCAGTACAACATACTACGTCAATTCATTTAGCAATTCAATTTTGGATTTTGAAAAAAATATAGTTGGGGGAAAACGATGTTATATTGTTTGCTTATGAGCGCCAATCAACAAGTAGATCGCAACTCACGTGGTTCAGATTTCAACGATGTTCCCCGGGGATCAGCTGTCCAGCTCGTATTACGTAGTCATATCAGAACTGCTGATGATATGACCCGGAGCGACTGAAATTCTATACCAGCACAGACTGTCAATACTGCAGTCGAAGCGCGCATGTATAAAAGGCAACCAACGGGTCCTCAGTTTCTAACTGAAAGCGGCGCTGTCGCTTTTCTCATCTTCTCTTGGGAACGAAAATGAAGCATTGCGCAAGCCTCCGACGATTGGTTCTTCTGTCGTTGTTGATCGTCGTCTTCGCCGCCTCTCGGTCGTCAGCGTCTCCAGCCCAGCAAAGAACCAGTAAGAATCAATCAAGATGAATAAACCAATATTCACTATCAATTCTATTTCGAATATTATTGGCGCCAACAGGCTCTAAACCAACTGCAGGGAAAAGTAGCAAGAGCCGACAGCAGTCGGTGCCATCCCGAGAAGCGGCCGGTCTGACCGTGTCCAATGCCAAACTACTGGCCGCCAGCAATGCCGTGTCCAGCAAACAGGCCGTCGAGGACGATTTCAAATTGCAACTGGGCACGCACATGAACTGGGAGCACCTCCTCTCTCCAGCGCCGCTCAGCATCGGATTGTTGGGCGATTTGATGGTCATGTCGTCGCAGACCCGCGATTTCCCCATCGACGGCGAACTGCCGCGCAACGGACTCATCCAGTACGTCAAATACCCGAAGAGCTTCCGGGCGACGCTGGTCCAGATCGGCAACGAGGGTCAGCGGGCCTTCATGGTGGCCCACAACAACATGGACAAGATCCGCTTGCTGACGGCCGACGTTCCCGGCTACATGAAAGAGGCCACAGGGATCCTGGTGCAGGGCGACGAAGAGTTGGTGGCCGACTACCTGCCCGCTCCGATGAACCGCATCCGCGAGGCGGCCGAGTCCAGCGTTTCGCTCTCAAAGGCCGTCGTCTGGCAGTTCGAGAACGTCATGAACTTGACGTCGGAGGTGCTGGAGATGTGCACCAGCGAGAAGAGCGTCCAGGAGACGAATCTGAGGAAAGCCATCGACAGGCAGAAGATCCTCAACATCACGATCCCGTCGTTCCAGCAAATGGTGAGCCAGCTGAACGAGAGCGTCGTCAGAGACACGGAGGTGATGGGCCGGGCGGAGCAAGACATGCGCAAAGCCTTGAGCGAAATACCAAGCGGTTGGGAAATGATCGGCATGGACCTCGTCCAGAAACTCGGCGACGTCCTCACCAGCACCCTCTCCGCGGTCGCCACGGTCGGCGTCAACTCCCTGATGCCGGGAGGTAAAATCCGCACCGGCATTTCTTTGATTAATGAGACTATCAAGATCAAGGACAATTTCGGCGGCGGCGGGAATAACGGGACATGGGCAACAGGTGATGGAAATGCGGACCACGACGATCAGGGCGACCCGACGACAGCCGTCGGCAACGACTACGATCCCTGCGTTGCTCAATACAAAGATCCAGTCTTCAAGGTGCACGGCATTGTCAAGACTTTGCGCGTCTCCTACTCGCGTCTGGAATCGATCGACTCGGGCAGAAAAGGCCAGTACAATGCGGAAGAGGACTCGTCGGCCTTGAATGACATCGCCAACGACATCGACTCGTGCGATCCGCTAACGGACGTCATCAACGGCGGCCTGGAATTCGTCGAGCAACTCGCCAAGTTAGCCAAGGTCCAGAAACCGGACAACGAGACGGAAACCGAGTTCAGGGATCGGCGGACTTTGCAGTTCAATCAGCTGTTGAGTTTAAGCGAGAAGGTGATGCAAACGGCTAATCAAATGAGAAAGTCGGTCATATCCAGCCAGCAGCCCGTCGCCTCCAACACGCCGCTCCTGTCCCGCGCCCGGAAGACGGCCAACGCCAAGGGATCGGCTAGTCAACAGGCCCTGGCCAATTGTCGCTACAGGGCCGAAATGGCCCAGGCGACGCTGGAGAACACCCGCCAATCGATGGAAAGGACTCGTACGCTGATGATGGAACAGAACCAAGAGTTCATCAAACTGTTGAGCGAGCAGCAGAGCTTGAAACTGGACGAGGTGCGCTACGACGAGATCATCAAAGCCCTGAAGGAGGGCCTCCTCAAACTGGGCATGCTCAAAGAGCACTGGACCAAACTGGTCATGTTCTTCCAGAAGATCGCCAACATCGTCGAGAACGTGGCGGCCAAGAGCCTGGAGGATTTCACCAACTACATCGACACGACCAGCCAGAAATTGAAGAACGTCCACAAGGATTTCGTCATCGACTCGCTCTACGTCAAGGCGCTGAAAGCCACGCAGGCGACGTCTCTGGTCAACGACATGGCCGAGATCTACGTCAACGTGTCCGACCGCTACATCATGCCGAGCGTGTCGAGTTTGAGCCAGCTGATCGTGACGGATCCGAAAGAGGCGAGCCGGAAGCGAAACCAACTGTTGGCGCAGTGCGAAGAGGACTCGCGGGCCATTGTCGAGCTCATTCTGGCGGAGAAGACCAAGACCCTTCGAAAGGTGGAGCAGCGCAACGCGCAGATCAAGAAAGAGTACGCCTTCCTGGACCAGGTGAAACAGAAGCAGATTGAGCACATCCGCAAGGAAACGGAGCAGCAACTGGTGGAAACGAGCAGCGGACGAGAGATGACGGTGGAGCAGAGAAAGACCAAAGTCGAAGAGGTCGTCGTCAAGAAGATAGAAGCAGACGAATTCCTCAGAGACAACGACATACTGGAAGACTACGAGAGCGGAGGTGACGAGCGCCCTGAAGCTGACGATTATTGATTGCTGTTGCCTACGCAAGAGGCTAATAATGTACTACACAGCAAAATTTGGTTCTAGTAAATATGCAGACAAACATGTAGCCTACGTATTTTGACATTGTTTTGCTATATACGGATATATATGAGTCAGCATAGTAGTAAAAGATAATAAACGTAGCCTAATGGTGAAAGGACGTCGATGATGCCTCAGATCTAAATTTATTTGTATGACGGACCGGATAGAATTAATATTAGTTAACAACGCACAGGAACAGACACAAAATAGGGGCTCCAGCAAGATATCGTCATCTTTTCAAAATGCAGTTACTTATAACTATAGACTAGGCCTAGCTACACACTGCTATAGTTAGAGTCGGGAGGTTAAAGTAATTTCCTGTTAATGAAATCATCTCCATAGTTTCGGTACACTGTTAAAAATGAAATCCGATTTTTGAACAAAAATATTGCCGAAATACGTTCTGCCAGAATGACCAGTTTTAAGTGGACCAAAATTGTCCATTTAAAATGACGAATTATGAAATTCTTGCCGGAAATCGAGTTTTTTTGGACAAAAAACGAATTTCTTTGGACAAAAATCGGGTTTTTACCTACTGAAAATCCTCATTTAAAATGTTCATTCTGGCAGAATCGAAAAATTTTTAACAGTGTATACTGTAGTCTCGATCGTAGCCTACTCAGCGTATTGAGCAATGATAGCACATATTTTGAATAAACTGTAACCAGCTGGTTTTGAACTGATGGCATTGGCATTTCCTTTGACCATCATCAGCAGCACAAATGCTGCGCAATACAGTGTGATTGCTACGCGCGTGTTAATGCCGCGTTATATTGGCTCGATAGATTATTGGCGTCATGGCCGATTAAAGTCTGGCCTGGCGTAGGCTACATAAAACACAAGTCGGGTTCTCAAATGACATCGCAAGCCAAGCCAAGCCAAATTTTTCCCCGGAGATTAAAGACGAACGAAGCTGATTGCACTTGCGTCTAGACTGGCATTAGCTTTACAGGTCAACAAGGGCAGCTTTGACTTTTAGCCTGTGGGATTGCGCTACGTGTCCCTCCATACTAGCTGCGGTCGACTTCTGATCTATAAAAAACAGACTCGCAACAGTCGCAACTCTTACACAGGGTCCGTCACATTAACGAAGGATGGTCGCTGCTGCAGCTTCTTTCAATGGCGTTCTTTGGGTCGTCATTGCGGCTTCTCTTCTCTGCCTCTCGTTGGCCGCTCCCGGCAGCGGTGAAAATGGTATAGGCTACTTCGTTACATTCGTCTATCAGTTTGCGCATCATTTATTGGTTGTATTTCGATCACTTTCGGGTAGGCAGGAACAAGACAAGGACAAAGGACAATAATTTGCAAAAATTCTCAGATAAAAGGACCAGCATCACAGCTACTACACCGGCACCAATGACGGCGAGGAAATGTAAGTCTCTAAAATTGTCAGAAATTCCGACATTGAATTTAAATGAAGTTGAGACGATTGGGTTTTGTTGGGAGTTAAGTTAAGAGTTTTGTATTTGCGACGAATTCAAACTAAATTCAAGATGACCCGAACGAGACACTTGTGGTGTGCCTCGCTCGGGGTTGAGCTAAGTGCAGGAGATGACATGTTGAGAAGAAATTTGACCCGAACGAGACACTTGTGGTGTGCCTCGCTCGGGGTTGAGCTAAGTGCAGGAGATGATGGTGAAAAGCGACTGAGTGTAGAAGAATGCTGATGTTGACTGAATGTAGAAGAAAATTGTAGGCCTATATAAGGCGAAGTGGAACAATAGGTCATGGTCTGGCTATAGTAGGTATGATTTTGTTTAGGGGGGGGGCAGTAAGTAAGGTCAATGGTACTAATAAACACTGTTAATCTTCGTTCCGACTTTTTCGGGGTCCATACCCCTTAGATCTGAGTAAACTAGAAACGGGGTTAAAACTCTGTAAATTTTGGGGTTTTGACCCCACAAAAAATAAAAGGACCAGCATCACAGCTACTACACCGGCACCAATGACGACGAGGAAATGTAAGTCTCTAAAATTTTCTACGGGCATTTACCATTTATTATCAAAATGAAACCGCATGCTTTTGTAAAGTTCATTGAATGCAATTGATAGCGCGATCTATTAATGAATTCATATCGTCATTATTTTGGCAGTGACGTGTGAGCAGAGGGCGGAGAAACAGTTAGGCGACAACGAAGTCGTTTTCCAAACAGAAATCCAGGACCTGGTGGATCGCTACCACAACTGGGGCGAGCTATTGGCACCGGCTCCCTTGGCCATCAGCATCCTCGGCCAGCTGATCCTCATGTCCAACCAGATAAGGGATTTCCCCATCGACGATCCGCCACCAACGAACGGCTTCAAGCACGTCGAGCGCCCCAAGAGCTTCCGATCGACTCTGCTGCAAATCAGCCACAGCGGCCACGGCGCCTTCCGCATAGCGCACACCAACATGAAAGAGATCCGAGTGCGGAACAGTCTCGCTTCCGAACAGATCGCCAAAGCCGTCAGATATCTCATGTCGAAAAATCAGAACGTCATCAAACTGCGGCTGCCATCGAGCCTCGAACGAATCAAATCGGTGGCCGATTCGAACACGAATTTGACTCGAGAGATTCAGACGCAATTCCAGACGGTTTTGGAACTGATTCACGAGACGAGTTTGGCCGTGATTTCCACGAGGACTCGCACGGAAATCAAGATTCACGATTTGGACGTCAACCGAACCCTCACCTTGATGGAACAGCAGTTCTCCGAAGAGGAAACATCCCTCCTCGGCCAGAAAGTAGCAACGTTGAACGCGACATTTCAAAGGCTCAGCGATCGCCAGCAGAATATCATGATCCGCACCTTGTACGGCGGTGAAGACTTTACCATCAACTTGAGCAAAGATCGTTTGTCGCAAACTGGAGACCGATACAAGAAGCACCCGGACAAGTTCTTCGGAAAAGGTTCGTGGATGTATTCTTTTTGGGACGAGTCGGTGGAAACGAACGTTTGCGCCGAGCAAAACAGCCAGCCACTGATGGACTTGCTGGCGGCTTTCAATATCTACCGCGCTGGTTACGCGGAATGGCAGAAGCCGGAGAATCAACACCGACAGCACTTTGATGGAATCCAAACTATCAATACGTTTGAACGGATCATCGGGGAACTCTACAATTGTCCCGACATTGAAAAGATAGCGGAAAAGGGAGCTAATTTAATCAGAGCTTTGAAGCGAGTCAATTTCCCATCGGTAAAGAAGACAGACTCGAGGCCAGGACTGGCTGATATCGAAGAGATCACTCTGCTGGTGAAGAATTTGCGAGCAGCGGCCAAAGTCATCGAGAAATCATCGTCCAACTCGACGATCTACCAAAACTACAACCTAGTAGAGATCTGGGAGAAATCATTCCAACACCAGTACGGAATGATCGAGGAAATGGCCAACGCGACCAAGAAGATCATCGAGATCAATGTGAAGCAGATGGAGATCAGGAAAGAGAAGACCAAACTGATTCTGGAGAGGATCGCCAACTTGGACGTCAGCAAAGTGCATTACGCGCAGGTCCTCAAAGCACTGGAAGACGGTTTCGAGGAACTGAGCAAACTGAAAGAAGACTGGGACAAGTTGCTCAGATTTTTCGGCAACGTGAAACTCTTTATCGAAGCGGCTTCCCAGCACATTATGGCCGTGGCCGAGATCGTTGAAACCTTGTCCTGGGATCTGACGGGGCTAGAAGAAGCTGAAATGTTCCGCGAACTATTGGAAAAAATCGAGAAGAGTAACGAAGCCGTGTTGCTCGTCCACGGCATCGCCGACATGTACGTCAACGTCTCCGACGCATACATCATGAACCAGATGGCCAGTCTGGATACACTGAATACGTTGAAACTCTCTGGCCCTAGCGGCGAACAACTTAAAAAGGAACAGGCAAAGCTGCGGGACAACGCTATGAAAGCCTTCGAAGGCATTTCACAATACGTCAAAGCAGACGAGAAGAAGCTTTTGAAAAGACTCGAAGAGCGCCATAAGGAGATTAATGTTAACTTCAACTGGGTTATCGAATGCCAAAACAGCGAAGCGGAATATCACCCCATGGATTCCTTGAGCTACAATTGGTAATAAAATAGGCTACATCAAATATTACGTAGGCTACATTAGTTGCTAATGAGACGTGACGTTGTAAAGGCTCGTAGCCTACCAGGGTGGTTGGAGAGGGCATTAAGCAGGCTCATATTCTATATTAACCAGGCTTTTTGTAAGCCTTCGACCACAATATAAATAGGCTACGTTACTTAATCCTGGCTATAATCTGTCTATATTATATAAGAAAAGTAAACGCAACCATATTTTGTCGAGTAATGCTGGTGACTGTAATGCAGGTTTCAACTGAAAAGTCGATTGAGCAGCAAAGTGTTGGACGTGCCCCACGAAACCAAAAACATCATTAACTTGGGAGAATCAACTTACGTCCACATGTGGGATTCTCACGGCGGAGACAATCAACTTTGGTTCGCAGATGACGAAAAGATTATCCGCGCTGTTGCTTCCGGGTTCTGTTTGACGTCAAAGGGTATATTATTACGCGCTACATTTTACTAGTCTTCATTTATTTGAACTTAACCGTATTTGAAAAAAAAACCTATTATTTTTGGTTAGCCGTTTCATAATATTCTACATTACCGGTGATCACATTCCACAATTCAAAGTTTGCTTTTTTCGAATTTTTTTATGCTCAGGCTATTTCCCCGCTCTTGTTGCAGTGGAGCCCTGTGAAAACGGGGACAACCAAAGATGGACGCTAGTGAACAACACTATCGTCAACCTGGACAATACAAAAAACTGCCTGCACATCCCCAACCAGGACAAGAAGAATGGGGCGCACGTAACCGAGTCCAAGTGTCGCGCTGGCTCTAATATGCTGTGGGATCCGGTTGTCGTCTTCAAAGCTGGAAACCAACCAAGCAGATATAAATCTGCTACTTGGTTGAAAGATGAAAGTACTTTATAAGATGAATAAGAAGATGAATTATAAGATGAAAGTAATTATCCTGGTATTGGGGGAGGGCGGAGTTGTAGCTTAAGCGTATAGTGGATCGAGGGAAAAATAATGTTTATTTAGGCCTACATATTTGCTTTTAAATAAAGAAGATTAAGCAAGGCTACTTTTCCTAGAGACTGATGCTAGCTCTCTCGTGAATTCGTGATGGATAACTAAATAAGAACCGAGGGACTAATCAATAATCACCACAATTGGCATAGCCTACTTGGGTAGTGGGAATTTAACGGAAAGTAATGCATGTGTTCATGTCTGCAGACATGAACCCTTAATTGATGATGGTTCGATGTGAAGTTTTAGTTTAACACTTGTGTTCCAGTTACGTCAATAAACAGATGAACGTGCATGTGAAATCTTGTAGAATATATGTTGTTCAAAAAATAATATAGCTATTGATTTTAGTGGACAGCTAAAAGGTGAATAACCTGGGTAGTAAATGCGTTGAGATGAAATACTATTATTCTCTTTTTCACAGATGAAAGTTATAAGTGATGACAAACTAATAGGTGACCTTATACAAAATGGAGTCAGGGGTTGTTATGAATGCTGATTCCTGATATAAGCCAACACGTTTATTTAATAGCGGACTAATAGTCTTTGTGGGGTCTATCGTGTGCGGATACCCTAAGAAGAGGTGTCTGCAAATACCAGACATAATGTACGGCAACTGGGGCCTCTATAGGATCGATGTCAGGTTTCCGTTTTGCCATTTTCCAATAAATGATGCCTATTTGAATTTCAAAGATTTTTATATTAAAATGTGGCCAATACAAGGGGGCATCATAATGCCCGAGCAAGGTTCCCAGTTCGGGTGTTCACTTAACCGAAATTTGATTTAAAGAATAGTCGGGACACAAAATGGCAAAAAAAACGGACATTATTGTCAAGGTCCCAGTTGCCGGACTTTCTGTCTGGTATTTGCAGACACCTCTTCTTAGGGTGAATATGACTATAGGAAGACGGGTCACGGGCCTCTGTTTTCATCATTAAATATTACTACGACTATTTTTAATATACGCCAATACAATCCAAGACATTCAGATGACGGGCACCAAAGGATAACTATACGATACTTTTCGCGTTCAAAACTCTTGAGCTTCGAGTTTATAGGCTATGCGATTTATACGAGGCATGAGCTATTCCATTACTGTTATATATAGCTAGTGCTACCTGTGTTGTTATTACCTATACTAAATTAACAAACCCTGTTAATAAACAAGTTAACAGCAAGAACCCTTTGGAATCCTTTCATCAGAGATTGACGAAAGTCTGTGCAGGTTTGAGTTTTTGGTTACTGGGGAAAAAGCTAGATGGCTCATAATTGCAAAAAAGGTAGGATAATTTGGCTCGGTTCGTAGTACGGGCAATCATGCATCCTGTAAGTGACGTCATAAAATTAATGTTCTCGTCTCACATCATTGATGAGACATCACGATTTGCCCAGTGTATGATAATGCGTAAACAAAAATTTCAATGTAGGCCTACATAAATGTACGAAAGACAAATAATATAATACGCAGACATGCAAAAAGCAAGCATCTCTCGGGCTAAGAAATTACTAAATGACGAGTAACAAAAAGAGGCTTAACTGAACACATTTAAATTGAGGAATAATAAATGCACCTTCCTTTTTTTCACAAGTTTAGTTTATATACAGGCACAAAAAAGAATGCCAGACGATGAAAATGTTATATTAGGAAGATTCTTGCAACATCTCCCTTTTATCATTTATTTAACGTAGCTCAATGTTAGGCCACGTTCAATTTTTTAAAAATTATTACACAATTAATTTATTGCATAAAGGATTATCGTCGAAACAGACGAAACTGCCAATTAAGGTCTTTAGTAGGCTATACATGACCTACATCTTAGTTATAGATGATATTCAGGGCTGAACCGTTCAGCCCTGAATATCATCTATAACTTAACTACAACTTAACCATTTGAAATGGTTAAGTTGTATGTTTATATAGAAGTTGACAAAGTTTTTTTCTAAATATATAATTCCATTCTCAGATTTAAGCAAACTTTAAGTCAGCAACTGGGACTTTTCAACAAAACGGTATAGTAGTAAATATATAGCCTATATTTTTCCTCGCCTCGGAGTCTCGTAGGCTAACATTTAAAACGAGAATACCAAACATTAGTAGTTGATGGGAGATTTCACTATATCGAAACGAACCAATCTCACCCTAAGAAGGGATGTTCGTAAATACCAGACAATTTGTCGAGGGCCCAGTGGCCAGACAGCAAATGCCCGGTTTTGTTTTGGCAATTTGCTACATTATACTAAGTTACATTCCGAATGTTTTACATTCAAGATTTGAACATGTGTACGATGCACAAAGTTCATTTTGAAAAATTTAAAAACATTGTTAAATGTTTAGGTAAATGTAAAAAAACAGAAACGGGCGTTTACATCAAAGGCCCAGTTGCCAGACATTCGGTCGGGTATTTACGGACATCCCTTCTTAGGGTGCTACTTATCATTTCTTATAGTAACAAACAGCGAGACTATAGCCTACTACTCGATCTCGCATTTTAATCCAAGGAAAGGGCCTTGGAAGAAGTAGGAATTTGGTAGACCGTATCGGCACTTCGTAGTTCGTCGTTAGTAGCTTTTTACCTATAGTTCTTTTTAGTATAGTATCGTCCGATTAAATTAGAGAGTGTACGTGAGTATATGTACGGATCACCTTTCTTGCCTTCAGGCGTCTGCATGACTGCATCAGACTTCATGAAGTCTCATTTTGCAATGAACTTTGCTTTTTGTCCTTGTAAGTTCAAATTAAAATTTTCAAACTAACCCGTTTTCATAAACGTTGTATCCAATCCCGTTTATGCACTCGTCACAAACATGCTGAATATTTAAAAAGGTTGTTCTGATGTGTGAAAAGGGAACTATAGGTATAGGCATTGGTGTTAGGCTATTTGTAAAGCTTTAGGCTACCTGTTGGAAGCCATGAACGGAAGAATATAAAGTCCCCCCCCCTCTCACCTCGTTGGACAACACTATAGACATTGGACAGCTAACATTTAATTTAAAATAGTATATATCATCATTTAGCATAGTAACATAGCAGCATGTAGTCTACAATATATAATCATGTATGCGAGTGAGAGTTATGATATGAAATCTAAATAAGTTTGAGAACCAAAAGTCCAAAACGCATCAGAAGCTATTAGCCAGTCGTGTCATAATACAAAAACATTCACGCTAAAAACTGTTTGGCTGTAAGGATCTTAGTGCTGACGAATTAACGGACAAGGCTACTTGCCATGTCGTCTGCTTTGAATTGCCCCACAAGTACTCGGAACGGTATCGGGTATCCTATGTGCCAAGCTCCTTAAAAACGGCTACTCGCGGCGCCCCCGGGGCCTGGTGTGTGGGTCGCCGCACCAGATTTTCTCAAAATCATACGTTCAGGTCCATTTGTATTGATGGCAGCTTGATCCATGTAATGCACAAATAACTACGAATTGACCATAGAAGATATCTAAAGTGCCCGCATCCGTCAAGCGTAATTAACGAAAACGCTTTTATTTCGTCTGCTTCCCTATATCTATATGAAACCGATTAAGTCTTTCTTGTCTTCTGCTTGCGCTCGTATATCAGGCACTTCAGATATCTGCTATCGCTTAATTCATGACAAACTAAACCGGATATATAACCATAGTATACGAATGAACTATGCTCGCCTTCGAAATATATAATTCATGTTCCAACCTAATATATACACTAACGTGAATTTTGATTATCTTAAACCGATCAAGCCTGTAGTATCCTTGCTGGTCTTTATCGGCTGCTCCTAATTTCCAATTGAGCTGGTTGACTAGTATAGAAATAATCATGCTTGAAACATTATGAAATATAGACAATGGCTGCCTGAAAAGTCTGGATCTGTCCGAGTAAATATATATATTCGATATATTCCGAAGAAAATTTGCCGATTTCCCACATCCGGTATAGTAGGAATCAATATTATATCTTAATCAATTGCTCAATAATATCGTTTGCCAGCGCGACAGAGAGTGCATGGGCTGTTGTTTGCTCTTTAACAAACCCGATGTTCCAATCCAGTCCTTGTTTTTCCAGACTAAGTGCCCTGGCATGCAAATCGAGTTGAAGAGATTCGTCTCTTTTCAGGTAGGCTACAGTTCAACCTCCTTCTCGTTCGTGACACTCATATTAAAGAACCAATCTCGTTTGACCTGTGGAAGTCGTCGATTCGCTTCGTTCTTCCCCGTTTATTCCTTAAGGCAGTCATTACTTTCGCTTGCGACATTTTTAAACAATTCACTATAAGGTTGTTCAATTAGTGCGAAACTCGTCTTCAAAGTCTTTATCTTTCTCGTTCAGTTTCTCAATAGCCTGTTTTTCAAGGTGAATGCACTCCTTCAAATCTTGATAAGAGTTCTTTTTTAAAATTTATTTTCTCGTTGACGTCTTTTCCTCCGCTTCGTTTTTGTCCTTGATTTCCTAATGGCTTCCTCGTTTAACGTTGATTTGAAATGAGTTAAGCAAGGAAATTCCCGGCCGTCTAGATCATGAACTGCCTGATGGTCGGTAGGAGGGAGGGAATTTAAAGACAAATACCTGTTTTGCATGCATGGCTGCAGCTTTATATCGGCCAATCTGGGTTTTCCGCGGGTTTATCAACCTTTTAATTGATGCAACCTGATGTTTTGATGCTACGGGAACCCGTGAGTTTGACACCAGTTCCTCAAGTCTTGTGCAAGCAAAATGAAGTAAAAAAAGAAGCAGGTTTGCGGATCCGCTCCGATGTTGCCGACGGCTATAGATTATCAATATAACTGCATGGCTCTGATGAGCAACGATATTTTAAATGGGAACCAGATTCATTGCTATTTGGTCGGTTTTGTTGTCGCCCAGTACCAATTACCACGCAAAAACAAAATTTGGGGCGTGGAGTTGAGTGTGTTCGGGCCAACAGACACTTCTGGGCATAAAATTGGTGTTCGAAACGTTGGACTTTCAACGGCTATCAATAAACAAAATCAGCACTTTTACGTAGCCAAAAAGGGGTGTAAAGTAGAGAACTTAACAAAGATACCCGTAAATTGGGGATTTAGGATGAAAGTGGCCACAGGAGGCGCACTGTTACCGAAACTTTCCCGATTCACTTTGCTTCCGCCTATAACGAGGGGTCTTCTGGGACCGTTCACCGCGCGTTGCCCAGAGCCTTAGGCCTATGCATCTATTGTGTTAGGAACATGTAGTTAACTTACTTAGTTTTCGCACGTCACTCACTAAAGCGCTTCCTAGATCTACAATGAAGTCGGTCTTCGTATTAGCTGGGCTATTATAAGAGCATAGGAACGAAAAAAGTTTCGAATATGAATGGCACGTTCCGGTCGTTATTCCGCGGCCGCAATGCAGGGGGAAACTAAATTTAGCGAATTGAAACACCTAGTGAATGGAAACTACCTATTAGGCTTACATATAATAAGTTTTTTTTTCAAAGCTATCAATCTCCAAAGTCAATTTTTCCGCTCATAAATTTCTCCCCTACCAATTCAGGCATTTGTTCTCCTTACGCCATTTTGATGTCGAGGCAATGATTCCCCCTCCCCCCACGTCAACTATTTGGGAACTCAACTTATGGGGCATTTGGTATAATTTAAGTTAGGGTTTACTCGCATTACTCGTGTCAACGATCACGAGCTGAATTGTATTCAGTATAAGGCATCATTTTAAAGGTATATAGGACATGAATACCTACCTAATAAATGCCGTAACGTCACGAAACGATCATTTCACGAAATTAATCAGGCTAGTTATAGCACGTACAGTTGTCCGAACGATTCAGTAATGTGATCAGTTTATTAATTGTTGCAAATACTGATTAATTTAACTTATCAAACTAACCAAACAGCCTTCTGAACTTAAACAAGACTAGCCTACTTTGATGTTATCCAGGTGTTTTTGTGGTCTTTCAGTGAGTAGTGAAAACAAATATCGTGTTCTGAGACACAAAATGAAAAAAATTAAGTCTTTAATGCTTGTAGCAATTGCACTGTTGGCTATCAGTTATGCGGAGAGCGACGGCGAACTTTTGGATGATATTGATAATATGATAGGAGAAAACATTACGAAACCTGGTCAAGTTTCCCTTGAAAATGTAAATGCAAAGTGCCATCGTCATTTGAAATCTACACTCTCTCAGTTTATGAAGAAAATCGATCAACATATAGGTCGTGTAAGTAGACAATTATTCATACGCTACACTGTCATTTTTTTAGCCCTTTCGAAGGCCCTTTTATTGCAGCGAAATGAAAAGTGCTTCCAAGCTCTTCAAATTACCCTCAGGGTGTGTATTTCAAAGCGCTTTTTATTTCGCTACGAAGAGGAAAAAATGTGAGTGTATTTACTGGAAACATCCATACCTTACATGTTAAAACTAGTCAAATTGATTTCACCGCATCTCATTATATTATTTTTAGAATGATTTTCCCACTGTAGAAGGCTTAATTGAACAAATACTACTCAAAGTACTAACGCCTTGCTGGGGAGAAATGAAGAAAATTATGGAAGATAAATATTTAAAGAAAGCTAATAATTTTAATGCACTAGGAATTCAAAGGAAAGGAATCCAGAAGAGGAAAAAACGATATTCAATGGATGATGAGGAAAAATGTTTGAAAAAACTAAAAATAGCAAACAGTTTTTTAAATCAAGAAAAAGAGAAAAATATTCATTTACAAATGAATCTTGAAAAAGCTTTAAGCGCAGAACAAGAAGCAAAACGAGATAGGATGGAGACAAAAGAAAATTTAACGAAAACAGAAGAAAAATTAAAAGATATTATTCGAGAAATTAAATCAGAGAAAGCCAACTACGAAAACACAATGAATCAGACGAGAAATGAGACCGATCATTTAATCAATAGGCTTGATCAAGAAATTACAACACTTCGAAAGAATTTCACAGCTTGTCGAGAAAGTTTGATGGATATTCCATTTCTTTTATACAACGAAAACAAGAAAAATGCACACAAAATTAATTTAACAAAAAATGAAGGGGAAGAAAATGCTATATGGGAACGGAACGAAACTGCTACATTTGCATTTAATCATTTAATGGAAGAAATAAAAATAATTGAAGATAATCTAACCATATGTCTAAATGAACTACAAAACAAGACAGCCAATATAAACGAAGAAAGAAATATTTCAATGGAATCTTTAAATCTGCTTGATAAAAAAAGAAAAACACTTGAAGTTGACATTACACTGTGTCGAGAAGAACTAAAAAACACTAGCGCATTTTTGGATACACAAATAGTAAATTGTTCTCGAGCAATTGAAGCAGCGAAAGCCAACTACGAAAACACAAAGAATCAGACGAGAAATGAGACAGATCAATTATTCAATAGACTTGATCAAGAAATTACAACACTTCGAAAGAATTTCACAGCTTGTCGAGAAAGTTTGATGGATATTCCATTTCTTTTATACAAGGAAAACGAGAAAAATACATACAAAGTTAACTTAACGAAAATTGAAGGGGAAGAAAACGTTATTAGGGAACGGGATAAATCTGCGACTTTTGCATTTAATCATTTAATGGAAGAAATAAAAATAATTGAAGGTAATCTAACCATATGTCTAAATGAACTACAAAACAAGACATTGAAAATAGACGAAGATAGAAATATTTCAATGGAATCTTTGAATCTGCTTGATAAAAAAAGAAAAACACTTGAAGTTGACATTACACTGTGTCGAGAAGAACTAAAAAACACTAGCAAATTCTTGGATATGCAAATATGGAATTGTTCGCGAGAAATATATGCAGCAAAAGCCAACTGTGAAATCGCAAAAAATCAAACGAGAAATGAGACAGATCAGTTATTCAATTGGCTTGATCAGGAAATTAAAACACTCCAAAAGAATTTCACAGCTTGTCGAGAAAGTATGATGGATATTCCGTTTCTTTTATACAAGGAAAACAATAAAAATGCATACAAAGTTAACTTAACGAAAATTGAAGGGGAAGAAAACGTTATAAGGGAACGGAATGAAACTGCCAATTTTGCATTTAAGCAATTAATGGAAGAAATAAAAATAATCGAAGATAACAAGACGATCGAAATAAATAAGAAAAATGATGAAATGTTTAGGAAGCATTTAGATCTTGTAGCATGCACAACAAATCTAACTGAAGCTCATAAACTTATTGATTTTTTGTTAAAAACAAGATTTCAGGTTGAAATTTAGCCAAGTAGCCAAGCCCTGTAAATGTAACCATCATATTGATTTTGTGCGGGAGTGAGAATACGTATAATATACATACGGCACATTATTTGGTCTACTATATAATATTTCGTAAAAATGTGACTTGTATATATTGTGTAGTAATCTGGTATACAATATGTATTATTTTTAGGGGAAAATTCAACACTGTTAGAAATAGTTAACGATTTTCGTCAAAAATAACCCTCGAAAATCGTGACCGGAATTTAGAAGGTTATAACCCTCGAAGTCATATCAGAGGTTTTGTCGTCGAAAAGCAGAGGTTTTGGTAACCCTCGATTTTCGAGGGTTTTAAAAAGTAAAATAGTCTCGTTTAAAAAATGGAATTAAAATTTAATTGGAGCTTTCCACCATGGTTATGGTTCTTATTTCTTTATATTTTGTACTCAGGCCATGATTTTAATCTGTTAATATTCGAGTCTGTGCCTGGGTTCGAATAAACCAATGTTTCTATGTATTTGTATTAGCAACCGTTGACTTAGCTCACTGAGCTATGTGTACTTATATAAAAATCTAAATGCAATAGTGACAACTAAACTTGAAAAGACTCTCATATTTTTGGGCAACAAATAGGCACACAATTATCAAAAGTCACTATCAGGTAGGTAACTAACAGCATAAGAAATATTTCTACCAAATTTGCTAAATTTAAACGAAACTTATACTTGGTTATTAGTTTCGGACAAAAAATCCCGTAAAAAATTAAAATCCTACTCTCAAAAGAACCCTGTAATAGAACTCTTTAGCTTGTTGTAAACAAAGTTTACTTTCGTGGGTTTCAAAAATGAAGTTTAACCAATATCGTGGGTTTAAACCCTCGGTGTACGAAAAACATTTGAATTTGGTACTTTTTAACCCACGGTAAGCTTACCCACGTTTAGGAAAGATTAAAATCATCGCTTTTTTAATACCCACGATTAGTGTAAACTCCGCACGATTTTCGTGGGTTTATATCCTACGAAAATCGAAACCATTATTAACAGTGAAATTAATAGACGAAAAACTAAAGCTTGCGCATGTATTATTTATGTCGTCATTTGGCGTTCCATATCCGTAGGGGAGGTACGGTATAATTGTAACACTTCGAGCTTTTTATTTTGCAGCGCCACCGCTACGCAAAGTTTTGACAAGCGAAAAATATTTTTAGAGAGCCAATTATGTTGACTACCTTCAATAAAATTTTCATTCTCATTCAAAACATTCAAATGCACCCAATAAAATAGAAAGTAAAATCACTTTTTTTAAACACCGTGTAATTCTCCATAAGAGACGCCGAAAGCCGGCGGAAACAGTTTTTTACACTTTATATGAAAACTATAAGGATAAATGGGCATTAAAGGGTATCAAATTGAAGAAAACAAGTATATAAACATATTTTAGTAAATGAAATACTTATTCGATACGATGTAACACTTTTAAAAAGCCCTGTTACATCTACACAGCCGCGAAGGTTTACTTTTAAATTACACTTTTACCACTTTAAACTTTCAATTTGGAACATTTTGCTGTAACCAATCGAAAAAAAAGAGATGTCCGCAATTCAAAAAAGTAAAAGGGTGTAACTTTTACACTCAAATTATACTCAGCAGTCAGCACAAACAAAACAACGGGACACCGTGAAAACAATTTGGGGGCTCAGAATCACTTTTTCTTAAATATAGCAGACAAAATTTAGTTGCCATAGCAACCAGCGTTGCGAAATATGAAAGGGCATTTAAAAGCGCATATCAAGTAATTACTTCATGATTTCTAAGTTAGTTTTACTATTTTCAAAGTCATTTGTTACATTCATCAAATTTTATCCCTTACCTCCCCTTTACTATTTCTGAATAAGAATTGTGTCTTATGAAGTTTTTTTTATAGAGTCGCACTTTTGTTTTAAACAACTAACAAATGCCAAGATGTTAAAAGATTACATAAATGTCACTGTCACCTGATATTATTCCTACTTTTCCTTCCCTTAAAAAGTTCTCTCTAGAAAATGGTGTTCACAAAATATGCGGAAGGGTGAGCATTTTGTTCAGCCATCAACGCCAAGACATTTTTGTTTAGATTTCATCTTTTGCTGATTTAATGATGGCATTGCTTATTAAATATCTTTTCTAATAGTCCTAAATGGGAAATTGCTACTTTTACACATTTGGCTTTATTTACGGCAATTAATTTGCCTTACTAAAAGTTTATGGTTCAAAAACAAAAACTAAACAGAACTGTTTTAGCGTTAATGGCTGAACACAATTTTCTAGAGATCTTATGGATCTTGCCTCCAATTGCTATCAGATTCTATTTACAAAACCGTAACAAAATTTTATTCACATTTAATGAGTTATTAATAAGGCAGAGTAGAGTATTTAATAATAATCTTTGTATATATTGAATGTTGAATTTAGCAATTTATGTATAACGATTTATATAAAAAATATTAGAAATGTTTCTTCGCCAGTGTAATTTTCTCCAATAAGTTTGTTTTATAATGTAGGCCTACCGGTTTTGAAGTGATAGTAAAGTGTGAATGCCAATTGATTTGAAAACGGTAGGCAAGAAAAGAAGAGAAACAGTAATGGTAATGAGAACCGTATTACATATTTATATCAATCGTCGGACAGCAAGAGTTAGCTATTCCAAAGTTTAATTTTCGTTTAGAGAGCAGATGTCCACGAACAAGTAAGTCTAGATCCTGATGCTGGACTAGTGCTGGTTGCAATAGTTACGAATAATGACCTATCTATTTGGGTCGAGGTGACTAAATTTGTGGGCAAAATGTTTGGACTTGCAACCTATATGTGAAACACACAAAAAAGAGTATAAGAAAGTATAAACGAAATAGATGTAAATTCATACAAGTGGAAAAACTAATGCCGAAGTTAATCTCTGGAAAATGTGGTGTTCACAAAATATGAGTAAGGGCAAGTATTTTACAATACTTACCCTTACCCACGTTGATGGCTGATTAATTAATCAGTAATCTCAGTTTAGTTTTCATTTTTTGCTGATATAACAATGGAAAATTGTAAATATTCTTTTAATTTTCATAAAATGTAGAATGCTACCTTTATATGGCAAATTTTTCCCTTTTACAAGTTTACGTTTCAAGAACAAACCTAAACAGTTTTATAGCGTTGGTGGCTGAACGTCATTTTCTAGAGAGTGATATTTTGCAACCGTAAAACCTTAACTTTTGCACATTAGTAAACTGCTTAAAAGTGTGCAGATTACTACTGGGAATTCGGTGCAGATCGTTTTTCCACTTAAAAACAAGAATTTTAGTGAAGATTTCTTAACCGCAGCTTAAATTTTCAGTAATTCACACCTTTTTCAATACACTAATGAACATTTAAGTGGTGCAACCCGAGTTAACACTTATCATATGATCTCATATGACCTCAAATGCTGAGATCTCGTATGATCTTATGTGAAATCATTTGAGATCACATGTATGATTTCTTAAGGATGTGTGCAGAATAGCCTGCAAAAAACATGTAAATAATATGTTTTGTAAATAATAGTTGTTGACAGATGTGAAAACTGTTCTCCCAAAATTTTCATAGCCTACTATACTAGGCCATTAACAATAGGCCTACTAGGTAGATAGTAGTTCGGCAGATGAATGGGTCAATAGGGGCTACTAAGGTCTACTTAGCAGTTAGATCGTACTATGAATTTTAGTCCAGTTATTATAATCAAAACGATTCTAACTGCCAAAACTTTACACTGTTCAGTCGCTCTTAGTTTCTCGTCAAAAATAATTTCAAATATTTGTACGGCTACTGTAAGTAGGTCTACTTTAAAACCGAATTTAATGCTAATAATGAGTGAAATGTGCCTACTTGCGTTCCAGTAGGAATTGAAGAGCATGTCAACTGGACTCTGGTATAGGGGGCAGGGGGAGAAAGTCCGATCACACATTGAGTAGCACCTGCGGCAAATGGGACGTCGATCGTACCACTATGGGCTGAGCTTATTACAGAATTAGAGTTTGTGCCACATACTAGAAGCGTAATTCATAAAAAAGAGAAATTTTAGATTAATATTAAACCTCAGTAATAACAAATAAAATATCGAAGAACAGGAAATAAATACCTGTAACTCTGCCTAATGAGGAAAGAGGAGTCAGACAATCAGGAATTGGAGGGCATGAGGGAGCAGTAGGGCAATCAGGAATGGTGGGCACTGGTGGGACGTCCGGACAATCATAAACCTGTGGGCAACTCAAAGTTGGACATGTCGGTGGCTCCGGACAAACCAAGGAAGGACATTTGGGACTTATCGGACAAGGAGGAATTGCTGGGCAATCGGGACTTGTAGGACAGTCAGGACACGTAGGATTTTCAGGGCATTTGGGATTTGGAGGGCATGTCGGATTTGCAGGACATGGTGGAACTGGAGGGCATGGTTCACACTTAGGGCAAACGCCATACAGGGAAGCATCTGATGGAAGGTATTGCTTCTCAAGTTGCCAACTTCCATATGCGTTATCATATGTTGCATATGGTTTTGTGTAGTAACTACCTGAAGTAGTGAACGATTGAGAAATAGTATAAACACTTAACAAAAAATTAATTTAGAGTATGGGTAACCTAATATAGGCAGTCTATAGACTGCCTATATTATCGTTTAGTATACTAAACGATGTAACTGTATCGATTTTTGTGAAAAATGCAATACTTTTGACTTGTGGTTCAGTTTTCAACTGTGATTGCTGGTTCACTGATGAGTGTCTTTGCATTTCAGGAAAAAGGCGAACTGGCTCTGCTGCAAAAGGTTGAAGAAAGCGCAATAATTGATGGAGTTCTTCCGTTGTCATATTCGATATGGTTTTCCCTTCCATCAAGGGTGCTAGCAAGCCGGCTAATATCAACTAAAGAATTTATGTTATTAAACTTGCCATCTTAAATGCATTTTAATATTTCTTTTTTATTTAAAGTATTAACGTTTTTTGTTTATTTAAACCAAATTATAAATATACAGGTTTCAAAAAGTTTAATTTGAGAAAAACCTTTCCCTAATAATCTTCAAGTGCTTCAGTTCAATCATCCTTTTTCCGAGGCTATTAACCTCCTAAAATAGGAATGAGGACATCAACCGACTTTACAGAATGAAACTTTCTTGAACTTTTCGTCCAAGAAAGAACATACCATCTAGTGAGTTTTTTTCTAATAGGCTAAGCATTTTCGCTCTTTATAATCAAATCTGTTTAAATTCATCAAATCCTCAAAATTGATGGAAAAATTTAGAGGGCCCCTAATTTAATTTCTATTCAAGATAATAGAAACAAATTAAGTAGCCAGCATGTTTAATTTAGCTATATTGGATTCTGGATAGAGCGCCGAAAAGGTATATTTGCCACCTCATGGTAAAAAGCTAAGAGGATGCTAGGATTTTTGGATGGTTTGTGTTATTTCAGACAAAAATATTTAGTATATTCAGTAAACTACTTAAACCTTTACTAACAAGTTGTGAGATTTGTACATGTACGAAGGGGGGGGGGAATTCTGTTGGCATAAAAAAATTAAAAATATAAATGAATTAAAATAACAAAGGAACTAGGATTAAGTTTTACCAACACTAAACAAATTGGTGTGTTACACATTGTGTCCATCGTTAATGTGACGGGAAAAAGTTTTAAAAACCCCTTCCCTGCAAAGTTACATTCACTACTGTCGTTAGGTGCGCTAGCACGACTGATATATATATATGCTCATATATTCATCCCTGGAAGGCATTTGTTTACCTACCTTCACCTTGAGAAGAAGGGAACACTCAGGGGCACACTCACAAAGGCAGGTTTTGATCAAAATCGAATTTTTACGATACACAACCAACCTAAAGTTGAAAATTCTGAATCAAATCGTCCTGTGCGGCAGATACCTCTTCCCCATAAGAATGGAATTGGTAGTGCAAGTAGGCCTAGAAAGGTTGAATTTGGGTATCAACCGCTATGTATAGCGACGTAAAGTTTTTAGACAGCTGATAGACTATCTGTTTTTCGCATGGTAGTTCTGGGGCGTGTCTAAAGTTAAAAAAAGTTTAGGTTGGATAGCTTGGAAATAGGGAATTTAATTTCGGTTGAATAAGGCCGATCAAACTATTAATTTGTAATTTACTATAACTAGGGTATTAATGAAACAGTTCTATTTTGCATTTATGTATATTATATAAAGAGATAGTTCTATGATAGTTATTCAATTTGAGGCCCGGCCTTTTTTGCTTTGGCAATGCCGTACATTTTCGAAAAACACGAAATCCCCCTTTTTTGTCGCAAAAGTCAGCACGTTTCCAAGACCACGCAATTTAATTTTCAGTGTAGTTCCTTGCTTTTTGTTCTACATCTAAAAGTTAAATAGCGTAAATAGGTAAAAAAATAGGTAAAAGGGGGTTTTGGTCGGAAAAATTTAAAGTTTTATGATTGCGAAAATTTACGGCATTGCCAAAGCAAAACAGGCCGTGCCTTGGGGAGCTAACAGGTTTATATTTTCTAATTCGAACAAGTTAATATGGTTTTGAACATCATATTCCTTTTAAGTCTTCATGATTTTGTGTTGAATCTACCAAAAATGAATTAATTTTGGTCAGGTCAGTATAGGAAGCAGTTTTCACTGACAATACTTTTAAAACTTAAAGAGTATTAAAAAAGTCTCCGTAACTGAGGAAAACTATCTTCGTTTGTTTACCAACGGTAACAGAAACAATAAGGTTTTTTCTCATATAACCCCAGCTGAAATATTATATTGTGTTTTTGATTGAGTACTCTATAGTCACTCTATAGTTTTTTGGTGAACAATAGAGTGGACTATAGTGTACACTACTAAGTAGTCTACTGAGAAAACGTATTTTTTGCATTTAAAATTTGAATTTTAATGATAAAAATGTTTCATATTAACTATTAACTTTACATTTGTTCCTCATTTAATGAATAACCAAAAGGGAAAACACAATTGTTGCATGGGCGGAACCGATACCACTATACTATTTGCCTGTTTATATGACACTCACTTATCCAAGTAAGCTACTATGACTCATTACTATAGCACCACCATCCAATAATGAACATTAAAAAATCCTTTTAAATCTCTAAGTCCCACATGAACCCGGAATAGCACATGCACCTTGTATTGCAAAGAGTAACAAGTTACATACAATATGTACACAAAAAACTGTTCTCAAAGCTTCCCCGGTAACGCAAATACTAAGTATTCCCATTAAATACCCATGATTGGAACTCAGATAGTAAAACACTAGAGTAAATGCATTTCGACACTTACAAATTCTCACTTTGTATTTAAACCTATTTTTTTTTATATATGGGGCGTACTCGTACTTGGGTACGAGTGTTGCCTTCTGTGTTTATTGACGCAAATCATACAATGATTACATTATGTTCAGGGATTACATTTTTGGCGGCACAGAATAGACTGGGTATAGGACGTGGCTAAGTTATGGGATTGTGATGGGCTCTTTTGGAGGTGGTTATAAAACAGATCATTGCATTTAAAATCTGACTGTACTGTGTGATGAATGACAATGGTGGGGGTCATTCTGTGTTGTGGGAGAGGACAATGTTTTCTAAAGGGTTTATTACACTCTCATTTTTTGGACTCTTCGAAGAGGATTAGAAAATGTGAGTGTAGATTTAAATCTAATCATACTCAACTGTGTATATAACTAACTGTATATACTTATATACATAACTGTATATAACTCTATGTAGCTCACTATAGTATTCTATAGTGTTCCCTATTGAACACTACACAGTTTTCTTAAGTATATTGAGTACACAGTTGAGTACTATAGTGTGCACTATAGCATTTAACACCCAGCTAGCATAGCTTATTGGTCATATATTGGGGAATACATTTTACCGACAAAATAATTATTGGGAAATTATTTGGAAAGAATATTTACCCAACGAATTTTTGCTCCAAAATTTATTGGTTCCAGATAAAATTTAGGACAGGAAGTAATATTTCCCCAATATAATCCCAAAACACCAGGCGGTCCAAAGAACAATATTTGGACGTTCGAATGGATGCACTTCTCCTAAGACACCGCACAATAATAATTTATGATTATTCATCTGACGTCCTAAGGACATACTACCTATAGAAGAGTTGCATATGAGGCGATTCAATAATTTCATCGTGAGGAGTCCCTAATGGGTCTCGTAGCTCACGTGCAATTTTAGTTTAGAAAGGCTGGTTGGTAGGTTGGATTTTGTTGGCGTGTGCAGGCAGAGTGCCTATTTACGCCAGCGACTCTGCGAGGTGGGGCTTGTTATGGCCGGACGGTTTGGCTTTTCTGTTCTATGTTGACTGTTGTGCTGGGCTGGTCTGGTCGCTGGGAGTTTCTAGGCGGAATCTACGTGTGATGCCGGTTTTAGTTTAGAAAGTGGCCAGGGCCGGCAATATATCACTTTGCTTCATATATATGTCGCTTGTTTTGATTGTTCCTTAATTAGGCAACTGTTGTACACGTCTGATTAAAGTGATCGGCGTTTTCATTACAGGAGTTGATCCGTATTATTTCCTTCTATATTGTTCTCTATTTACATTGTGAATTTTATGTCCAGTATATAACTTATTAATGTTTTAATTAGTTTTATTTCTCGTGACTCGGGTGTAGCAAGTTTTTTGTCGTCCTTTCTTCGAAAATTGAAATAATTATGGTTATCAAGGCATGCGTGTTCCACCTTACAATGATGACCAGAAATCTAAGGTTCAAATCCCATTAATGAAAAATACTTTGAAGATAATCAAATGCTTAGCAATGTAAAGGAAAAGATCGTGTTCTTAATAATGTACCATTATCGGAAAAATATTTGTATTAATGATAGACATCAAAAGTGGGTAACAAATTGGGGAAACATTACGACAAAAACTATCGGGAGATTGTACGTATCAAATCATCTTAAGTTTTAGGATTTTGGCCAATATTATGGATACAATTTTACTCCAATATGTTGATTATTGCTCCAATATTATTGTTGGGGAAAAACATTTTCCCAATAAAGCCATGCTAGCTGGGAAGAGTACACAATAGTACTCAATCAACTACACATCATACTCAATCAACTACACATCATACGCAATCAACTATTCTACTGAATACTATTGAGTTTCTATATACTACTATTGAGTAGGGGAGACTGGGGTCAATTGTAACACGAGACCATTATAACAAAAATCGTTTTTGTCATTTAAATTAACTATAAAATTCTGAAATATTTATCATTAGAGCAGCTATATACAGTACCCACCCGAAGGGTATGGAATTTTGGTAATTTTTTTTCAAATAAATCAAACAAAAACTGTTGAAGTTATAAGAATTCCATAGAAAACGCCTTTCAAAAAGGGGGATTCGCCATTTAACCCCGTGACGAAGAGAACATGAAAGGCCCTGTCGTATTTAATTTATAAAAAATTTACGGAAGTTGACAGAATGTTATACTTTTCGCCAAAATTTAGAAAAGAAATTTATGTACGAAATGATGTAAGGAGCGTATTGATTAGAATTTTTTATCTTGCCGAAAAATTTTCGGTTCGTCAATTTTTTCTATTTTCCCTACTCTAAAGTTCAAATTTGACCAACTTTCTTACTCCAAACGTTTTATTATTATGTCCCTTATAAATTTTGGCAATTGATATGTGTAAAAATTAGAGGTGTAATGGAGTAAAAGTTAATTTAACGGGAAAGTTTCAGTGTGGGACTATTGTAACAGTCGTAATAATTTAGGAAAAAACTAGTCCTTATCAGTTTTTCCACCCAGAAATGATGCAAAATATCATATTCTTCTGATGAAGTGTTAAAAGTGGACATACTTTCAGAAAAAACGAAAAATAATCCAGATTTACTGTTTTAAATGGGTGAGTCGTCAAGCGGTAGTTCTTATGGGAAATCCCACGTTACTTCCGACCCCCACCCCTGGCCAATCGTTCCGACATGTGGGTACAATTGTAACAAAAAAGCATGATCATTCTAGAATTTTACTCAATAACTATTCAACTTTTATGTTCCATAAATTCAGTAAAGTCAGCCAAGATAAGCTATACGCTGAATATTTTTAAAATTTGTAATTTTAGACGAAAAAAATTGAAGTATGTTTTTTGTTACAATTGACCCCAGTCTCCCCGGCTCTATAGTATTCAACTGCAGATTTTCAGCTGGGACCGTCGTCTGTGTCGAACACAGCAACAGAATATACACTACACAAAACACGGATTTGTGATTTGATGGCACAGTGGTATGCCATTGCTTTCACTATTTTCAGACGACGGCTTGGGGATACTAAATACACAGGTAGAAAGGCTTCAGACATCAAAAGATGCTGTTTAATAGGCTTGCGGTCATTTGAACACACTCGAGAAATGAACTCACTGGGGTCGACAAATGATCTCACTATTGCGAAATTTGAATTTAGTTGAATTTTTAATATTAAAAAATACCCGACAAACGAACTTACCTGTGCGGCACGCAATTTACCGCCTAAGTTTAAGAGTTGGACTAGACTAAGAACCAAAACCTGTATTGGGTTTGTTCGGTTACATGAACACGGGATTGAGGCGAGCAATACAGTTGCGAGCTTTACTGCGCGATATCGGGTTGAGTACTGAAATTATAGGGGGTTGATTAAGGGGGTGTACAAAAAGGGGGCCGATGGAAGGGAGAAGCCTCTTCTGAATGGCGGTCAAAGGAATTAACTGGAGTCGTTCGCGAAATTAGTTGGACACCGTGATGAGACGCTTCCAACTTCCTCCAAAATGTGGGGAGGCAGGGGTACTAAAAGGCAACTCAACGTCTTGATTCGCCATCCTGCTCGCCAACACCTCACAATTCCATCCAGCCATGGCGAATGGGTGACTTTTAGATGAACAGCACGACATTCGAGGAGGAAAAAGTTTATCCCGACTTTGGTAAAGACAGGGAGATGAAAGTGAAGACGGGAGAGAAGAAGACGGCTAGCTGGGAGAGGACCCAAAACCTTGGAAAACATGTTGAATCAATGCATGGGACTGTATGACGTGGCTTCGGTCGACGAGTGTCCCGTGAGCTCGTTGTTTTCTCGTGTTCTCCTTGTTGCTAGTTGGCTGTTCAGAGAGAGGATGACAGGATACTTTGCATACTCTGGAAGAGGTGTATGATAAAGTTTTCCGCCGACCAGTAAAACACCTGCAGCGTCGAGAGTGGCCTATTTCAATATAGCAGGAACGGTTTCTTTCTTCGCAGATAATCCAGTTGCATTGGAAGTGATGAGCTTGATCCACTTTTATGATCAGATTTGAGGCATCTCGAGTTTCCGCCGGTATTAGCCACTTCTACCCGACCCAAGGTAATTTTCTTCTTGATAGGTCATAGTTTGTTAGGAATCGTAGCAGACACGCTACTTTTCTTTTGACTGTAACGATGTAAGACGATTTCTAGACAAGCGTATAATGGCGATGAGGTTCGACTACACGGACAAAACCAACCCATCTTGCTGGGACGACTTCCGGATCATAGGACGAAGGCTCGCCGATGTCAGCAAACAAGGACCAATGCGCCTCTGGCATAAGTAGAAAATCTGGACCACGAAACAACCGATGTTGGGATTTAAGGTGGGTTGTGTGAATTCCTCTGGAACAGTCGTCAGCGGGATTAGACTCGTCGGGTACATGAGGCCACTGGTTTGCTTTGTTCCTATAAGAAAATTTATTAATCCGGTGGGCAACAAAAGTATGATATTTGTCCCCTCGTTCTGGTCGGGATAGGAAAAAAGCACAGGAACGGTAGTTTTCAACATGTGCTGACGTGAAATCTAAAAAATTCTGTTAGATATTAGGCTTATCGAATTCCTTGATAAATTCTCTTCATTCCTGAGTACGGAACCTTAGGGTTTTGAGCTCGAGATAATTAGTTATCTTAAGTTTTGTGGTCGTAATTTTCGAATAAAAAATCAAAACAAACGAGAATTCCGTCTGCTTGTTTTCGAAAAACTGTCAAACTCGGAAAGCAGCAGACTAAAATCCTGTTTGTTTTGATTTTTTCATGGAAAAGGACAACCTTTAAACTTAAGATAATTTTTCATCCCTAGCACAAAACCCTAGGTTTAGCACTCAGGATTAAAAAGAATTTTCCAACGGTTTCAACAAGCACAATATTTTAAGGCTTTTTTCTAATTTCACTTCAGGATATGCTAAAAACTCCCTTCCCTGTGCTATTTCCCTATCCCGACCAGAACAGGAGGAGGAGCCTTGAAAATCGACGGTGGCGACTCCATACTGAATACCACCTATTTCCGAAAATTGAAACCAGTAGCTACTTAAAGTGGAAAAGTCAACTACCGAAAATCGAAAGGGTGATACCGTTTTAAAAATATAGATAGCAAATGCTACCAAAGAAGAGTCCACCAGGACGGTAGTATTTCATACCATTTCCCTCCCCACATTTTTTTAATTGACCTTTTTTGTACGCTTTCAAGCATGAAAATCGATTTATTATTTACAGTAACATTTTTCAAAGTTTACATGCTTTTTGGAAACTTTCTCTTCTTAAATATAGTGTACCTAATGCATGGTGTTTTAGTATCGTCAAAGTAGTGAACGATCTCCTTACTTCTGTTGACAACGGCAATTTTGTCGTTGACTCTGCATGTGTGAATTCTCCATTCAAATCGAAACAGAGGGAGGAGCCCAAAAAAGTGAGTGTCGACTCTATTTCGAATATCATCTAGATATAAGTAGTATTATTTTCGAAATTCTAAATTTAAAAACCTAGTCAGCAGAAATTAAATAAAAGACTTCGTTACAGTCATCGAGCCCAGTCCCATTAAGCACTATATTTCCAGTTGAGCCAAACTCTCGTTAAATTCGTGGCGACACATGATCGGATGAATTTAAGTTAAACCAACTATTTAGCTTAAAGTCGGAAAAGGACTTTTGGCCTAGGCTACATAACAAAATTGCAAAAATCGTAATTTTCTTTATGGCAAGCTGCTTGGATTTTAATTACATTATATACAAGGATTCATCGTTAGCCGAAGTTGGTTGTTTGGCTGCATAAAAAAAACAACTGAAAAAAACCTGTTATGTTCGGCAAGAATGCCACATGAAAACAAAATCGGGGAAGGTATGCTTAAGCGTAGTTCAGTGTCGCCTAAGGCGTATGCGAGTCTATATATACCAGAGTTGTTCTTACAAACGCCAGTATTAGTGTATGTGGCTCAAAAGGGTTATTCTGCCTTTTGACTTATGCTATACCGTATTTGAAAAGCTAACATGGACGCAACAGTACGCAAAGTTTTCGTTTGTTTCGTGTTGGTAAATTTTCTTAGACTTTTTCTTATAAATTATTTTTTTAGTTGAAGCCTAATAATACGTGCACAGCAGCCGTCGCTCATTACTTAAATTAAAACTTACAAAAGGTCGGGGGTACTTTCACGGTTTTTTCTTGTTACTTTCTAAAAATGCTCTATGGTGCATGGAGCTCACGCGTTTTCGATCCTTTGTTTCATTAGACACAGCATGATGTGTGTATTTAAACAAAGGGCTGAAAACGCGCGAGGACCATTCACCGTACAGTATTTTTTTAGAGAAAATTAAAATTTGCTAGGTTACACAACATACTTATTAACTTTAAAAAAAAAATTCAAAATATGAATCAAATAATCAAAAAAACATGTAGGTCGATAATAAATTCCACATATAAGCAGCAAACCTACCTTTAATGTCAATTTCTGAAAAATGTATCAAATACAAATTACAAATTGTAAATCACCAGCCAGCATTGATATTATGACATTTTAGGTAACAGTGTTCTAACAGTGTTGTTAAACATTACTCCACAGGAAACTTACCACGTGGGTGAAAGTTTCCTGACGAAATTTACGAAGTAGGCCCTTTGGACTTTTATTTTATAACCACTTTATACATTAGGAATTGCTTCGAAGCTTCGCATTTTTAAAGTAATTTCATTCTTATTTTGGAATTATTTGCTGGTAAAGTTACGTCAGACTGTGTAAAACCTATAAACCACTGGAAATCCATGTAAAGTAGGCCTAGCCTAGCCTACAGACAACTTTAAATTGTGAACATATTTTATGTAGGCTAGTATCTCAATAAAAAATAGTGTTCAGCCATAGACTCGAAAAATTTGTGCGTTGAGTTTTTGTTTTGGGGCTGTACACTTGTATAACGGAAGCTCAAATGCCAAAAATTGGGTGAACTGCACAAAGTTGCTATTCCTACACTGTAGGACTATTAAAAAGCGTATTTAAATCGTGGTTAAATCAGCAAAAGACAAAAACTAAACACAAATATTTTCAGTCGAGTGAGTGGCAAAACAAAATGTTTACCTTTCTCCCTATATTGTGAACACTACTTTTTACCGAGAAAACGTGAAAGTGGCCATGCCCTTTTAATTTTTTAAATTCAAGATAAACAGCCACTACTGTGTGGTTTTCAATTTATAATTGATGTTTATTTGAAAATTATCTTAAGAAAGCATGTCCGGAAATACCACAGATTGTATGGAAACAAAAAACAAAAAAATGTAGAGAGTTTTCTAGGAAAATAGCGAATAGTGTACTTATACAGGTGCTATTTTTAAAAGAGTGTACTAACAGTTTTCAAAATCAAATTTTGGTACAATGAACATTGTGTCCCCTTATTCCATAGACCATATTTAACAATAAAAAAGCCTAAAATTCAAACTGGCATTCATTAGAAAATGGGAAAACGGAAACCTGATATTGATCTAAGAGGTTCCAGTTCGCGGACAAAAATTTATGGTGTTTGCCGACACCTCTTCCTACGTTGTTACAAAATTATGAGTTGTCATTAAGCGGTAAAATTCAACCAATTTAACCAACGATCTAAACAAACATAAACCAATAATAATCCGCACAAACAAACAATAAATTGATGAAATTAAACCTTAATTTACGGATAAATGTATGGAATACAAAAAATGCAATAATAGTTAAACGACGCATTAAACTGGTGAATCAACCAGTTTTATTTTATTAATATAGTCCTTATGTTTACAGTTTGAAAGGCAAATGTTCCTGATTCATTTTTTTTCTCAAGGTTCGAACTTTTTTCGGTAGGCGGCGCCCAAAAATCTTGTTGGTACTCTGCCACTACATTCGATGGGCACTTTATGCGACTCGCGAGTACCTCGTCGAGGCTTACGCCAGGTCAGGCTAATTCGGCGTTCCCCTTGCAAGTCTGTTCCTTTTACTTGCAAAACGGAATTCAAAGCAAGCAGATGAAAAAGAGACTAGACTCGCGAATCGCAGTCGTATGAAGCGCTCGCCGAATGTAGTGGCCGAGTACCGTAAACATTTTTGGTCGCCACCTACCGGGGAAAGTTCGAACCTTCAAAAAGCAATTTAATCAGGAACATTTGCCTTTCACACTGTAAACATAAGGACTAAATTAATAAAATAAAACGGTTCATCCACGAGTTTAATACGTCGTTTAGTTATTGTTGCATTTGTTGTATTACATACATTTAATTTGCCCGTTTGATTTAGGTTTAGTTTTGCCGATTAATTGTTTGTTTGGGCGGATTAATATTGGATTATGTTTACTTAGATTGTTGGTTAAATTTGTTTAATTTTACCGCTTAATGGCACCTCTCATACAAAGTTATGACACGACAAATATTTTTAGAAGGAAAAATATGTTGGTTAACTTCAATGAAGTTTACTCTCTAGTAAAAATGTCCATGCACTTTTTTACGGACAATATTGACCAGAAACCACGTTCGGGACATATATATTCACGTATTTCCTGGATATATATATCCACTTTGAAATAGGCAAAAAAATGTCCAAATAAATGGATCTGAGTTTCCTTTTTTCTTTCTTTTCTTTTCATTTGCTGCTCAGCTTAACCTAACTCAATTATCTCGCTGATAACCACCATTCGTATTTTTACTTTGATTACATTTTCAAGTCATATATGTTCATAAAAGTGTCAAGTGCGGGAGTGGAACCATGAACTTTCCATGTCATATGCTAGACCCCTAACTACTTGGCTATTTGATAAATGTTCTTACTTTAGAACTTCGCAAAGAAACCAAATACTTTCGCTGTAGACGTCATAGTTATCCCAGTACCCAATATAAACACATTTTTCAGACCTAATTGAGAGATCAACTGAATGTCCTGAACTTTAATCGGATGAATTTATTTTACTCTCTCTTTTTTTTAATATGTATAAATTTTTAGAATGTATAGAAATCATGTGAGTGTCGAATTTTTTTACAAGTCTTATATCCTCTTATAAGGAGGAAGAGCTTCATGAGGGAGGGCCCGCTATTCTCGACTCGATCTCTGAAATCATGGGTTGGACTACATTTTCGTAGTTTTCTATCGACAAAAAGAGGGAAAGGCGACCATATCAGTCAAAAAATTTTTGAGAGAATACTCCCCTTCACTTAACATGGAAAATCTTTTCCACTTTTGACCTGCTATTAGGACAATGTTCTCCATGAAAAATGGACAATAGTGTTTCATTACCTCCAAACTAATATTGTCCACATTGTAAAGTCGACAATTTTTTTAGGGATTAGGCCAAACAATCATTTACATAACGTCAAGTATAATAAAAAGGATTTAAAGTCGATCACTTTACTTTTCACTTTTGTGAAACCGATATGAATAACATGAATGTAACACCGCATATCCTTCGTAATAAATGCGAAAAATGGTCTTTAATGTTGGGAACTACGCCGCTGAACTCTCTTAAATGATGTATACAAAAACTAAACACCCAGATAGGCTACATCGTCCAAAACACAGTTGTTTAGATTTCTTATTTTCCAAATATAATTGCCAAAATTAAAGAAATTCTATCTCAGATAGTTCTATTAAACTGTGGATATAGGCTACCTATGGTCTGATGAATTCATCAGGTATTGAGTTAACTCAATACCTGGATTTTGATAAGCATTAATTAATACAACTTTAAAAAAAAAGTGAACAAAAGTGTTTTGAAGGATGTTGCTGAACAGCCTGTTTACTTTTTGTATACTTCCTTTTTAAGAGAGAATTTTGAACAATTTGATACATGATTTAACACGTTTTCCCCTACGATGTGAAGCCAATACTATACTGAGGAGTAATTTTGGAAACATATTTTTGCCTGCTGAGAGTCAATCAATATACACTCTTCTAAGTAAATAAACGCGCCTCTCGTGGCGCGCTAGATTCTTGGAAACAAATTAGGAACAAAAAGTTTTAATATCTTTCTAAAAAATACTTACGGTGAATGGAACTCGTGCGTTTTCGATCCTTTGTTTCATTAGAAACATGCTGTGTGTACTTAAACAAAGAACCAAAAGCACGCGAACTCCATTCACTGTGCACTATATTGTAGAGAGTTGTTTAAATTTAATTTTTAAATCCAACGTGTTTATAAATTAATTAAGAAAGATAAATCGATTTAAATTTCACCTTCTAATTCAGTAGTCTAATACCTTTACGTTTATAAATTTATTTAGTTGGAGTCATCCTTTTTATTAGGATCCATGGTCAAAGGGGAAAAAATATTCAACATAACTTCAAAACAACAACTACAGTTTCAGCAACCTCTTAGAACTGATCAAACGAAATTCTTTTCTGAAATACCAAAGGAACAAGAAAAGTTAGAAGAGCTGAGCATTGAACCTCAAAACAAAGGTATGTCGCATTGTTTTTGCCAGAATTATATAATTAAAATAAATATAATATAAAAGATATCTGAATTATCCGTAAGCTTCAAGCGTATAATGCACGAAAACGACACTTTTTCTATTTTGTCTGCTTCCCTATCTACAGGTGTAAAACCTTTTCCTCCTAGCTTGAGAGAGAAGGCTTTTACATATAAAAAGAAGGGAAAATAAAAGCAGATGTAGTCGCAAGGCCACTGTGTAGGTTTTCCTAGGCTGTCCCATTTTTAACTTCTATTTTTTTTTCTTAACGGCCTTTCAATGTGGGTTTTGCCTTTTAGTCTTATTATGCTATTGTTGGAGTTTCAGCGCAGAAAAAAATTTCGTCATATCGCACACCCCAAGAAACGTGGAAAATTCACGTTTTTTGTGTCCCGCAACCTATAAGTCCCGAACAGAAGAGAATCTAACGCTGGCCTTTTGAGAGAATGTGTTGACTTGTGAATCAGAATTTCCAGTATTTTGTTTCATGGCTGAACTTTGTTAGACATATACAGTACCCACCAAAATTATGGGAACAGCCCCCCCCCCCGCTTTTTTCCCCGTTTTAACAAGGGCACTTATGGCGGGCCATGCCTTGGGGTGCGACCTTGAGCAAAAAATGACGAAAAATGGCCTCATAATTTCAGTCGCGATTTGTGGCGGACCCTGTGGTGGGTTTAAAGATTCTCTTAGGTCCATAGTCAAGAAGCCTCTTTCCAGGAAGCCAGTGCCTTCGTGGTAGTCCAGGAAGCAACAGTAGCTTCCCGGTTTATACTACTTGGTTTCCTGGTGTAACTTACCTGGCTTCCTAGTAAACTTCTGAACCAGGAAGCCACTTACTTCTAAACCAAATATTTATAAATACATAGATGAATAGGGTTATAGTCAGTTATTCAGGAAACAGCAGTAGGTTAACGGGGACAAGTATAGATTGGAGAGCCTAATGGGAAAACGATTGTCGCCTGACCCGTGGCGCCGTGCAGTGTTCGTAGGTTGGTACTACTAAAGAACAGGCCTTCAAATATTGATAATGGTACGATTTTGGACTAGGGAAAACTCTCACAAGTGCCAGGCCTTTAGTAGCAACTTTACAAATGAACATTTTTGTTATCTTTCCTTACCCTTTCCCTTTTCTACCATACCTTTATCATAGCCCTTCGGCATTCTATTCTATGACAAACAGATGGCGTGGCTCAAAAAGTTTACCATTACGTGTCCAATCTATAGTTGTCTATGAGTAGGTATGATCCGATACATCCGATACAAATCCGATCCGATCCGATCAGTGCCCACCTCTAGCTATCAGACTCAACCTGCGTTTAGTTTTTTGTCCTGTTTTTTATTTAGTGGCTTCCAGACCAAAAAATTGCCAGGTAGGTTACACCAGGAAGCCAGGAAAGGTATGTCAAGAAGCCACGGCTTCTTGGTGAACCTGAAGGCGGTGGCTTCCTAGCCTTACCAGGAAGCCATTAGCCAGGAAGCCAGTGGCTTCTTGGAAAGTGGCTTCTTGACTCAGAACCTTCTCTTTGATTTGAAGCGGCAATCTTAATGAAATAAAATTATGGTTTAGCCTAAAAAATAATTTATACTTCACATATAATACACATATATTTAACTGTGTCACACTGCATTATGCAAATGTAATGGTAAAAACCCAAACGAAAAATAATTTGGTTTAATTATGTTTAATCTTGATAAAAGTTCTGGGCACTATTGAAATTAAAAAATACTAAGACAATTTAATTGTGAAATCTGACGTTTTTGAATTTTGGTAGCAGTACTAGGGTACTAGTTTTCAAATTGAATTATTCCATGGAATAATTCAATTTGAAACTGAAAATGCATATTTTAATTATTTCAGGTGGTTACGTGACAAAACCTTTAGCAACACCGGCATATGACAACATCGACGGATATTGGCAGCTAGAGAAACAATATTTTAATGATGCAACACTTGGAGTTTGTCCTCAGTGCGTAGCATGTCCTCCAATTCCTGCATGCCCAGCAAATCCTGTATGCCCACCAAATCCCATGTGTCCACCCAATCCTAAGTGCATCAAGTGTCCTGCAATTTCTGAATGCCCTGCAATTCCTGATTGCCCTGTATATTCAAATTGCACTTCAATTACCTGCCCTTCAAGTCCTTCATGTCCCAGCCTGAAATGCCCTACTGTCCCTAAATGCCCTCCAATTCCACCATTAGTAATTCCTGAATGCCCTGCCATCCCTGCGTGCCCTCCTATGCCAAGTTGCCCACTGCCTAATTACACCGTCGATAAAATAACAGGTATTAAAATTCCTACTACTGTCTTGCGTAAATAATCAGTCTTATATACAGGGTCTGTGCCTGCTCTCTAAGAAATAGTGTCTATAGCGATCTCCTCCAGGGCGTTTTTTGGTTATTTTTTAAACTAAAACAGAGGCCTCGTAAAAAAGACCGAAATCACGCGGGAGGCGCTAACATGCAGACAGTGTTTCTTCAGAGGGAAATAAAACCATATAGCATGCTATAGGGTCGTTTAACACGGTGTATTACATCAGTGCGGCAACGCTTTAGTGGTACGGCCGGCCTTATTTTTTAGAAATAGAAGAAATATCTGGGATATCAACAAATAAGGCTGACCACCCATTGTGGGAGTGCTAAGCTCCTCCCCCCTTTCATCTTAGAAGTGTGGCGCTAAGGCTGGTCCTTTATCAGTTGGTACCCCAGAAATGTGAATTTTCTTTCACACGAGTTAAGCATATGGTCCTACTTTCATACAGTACCCATCCAAAGTATCAGACTACCCCCCTTTTTCGCCGTTTTAACTCGAGTACTTATGGGATTTTATTTTTTTTGAAATTCGGGGAATCGAGCTAAATTTTTGAAAATTGTGGTATGCCGTGCCGCCCCCTATCTCTAAAAAATGGTGTAACCCAAAAGTCAACATGCTGTTCAGCCACAAACTCACACACTTTTGTTCAGTTTTTTTTTTTTAATTTGTACTTAAAATGCTAATTAAGAGCCAGGTATTGAGCTAATCAGCGCGATCATAAGACATATATCCACAGTTAAGAACTATGTGCACTCACATTTTTTAATCCTCTTCGAAGCGAAATGAAAAGTGCTTCGAAATACACCGAAGGTACTTCGAAGAGCTTCGACGAACTTTTCATTTCGCTTCGAAAGGGTCTTCGAGGAGTCCAAAAAATGAGAGTGTGGGATATTTTGGCAGTTATATCTGGAAAATAAGAAAACTAAAGAACTGTGTTTTGGAAGCTATGGCTAAACATCAACGTGTTTAGGGGAGGTATGGTCTAAATGAAACAGTTCAAGCTTTTTATTTTGCAGCGCCACCGCTACGCAATGTTTTGAGAAACAAAAAATATTTTTAAAGAGCCAATTATGTTGGCTACCTTCAATAAAATTTTCATTCTTATTCAAAATATTTAAATACAACCAATATAATAGAAAGTAAAATCACTTTTTTTGTTACTTTTAATCAACTGGGTTGAATAAAAGTAACACCGTGCATTCTCCATAAGAGAAGCCGAAAGCCGGCGGAAACGGTTTTTTACACTTAAAACGAAAACTATTAGGATAAATGGGCATTAAAGGGTATCAAATTGAAGAAAACAAATGGATACACACATTTTAGTACATGAAATACTTATTTGATACGATTTTACACTTTTTACAAGCCCTGTTACATCTACACAGCCGCGGGGGTTGACTTTACATTTACACTTAAACCACTTTAAACTTTCGATTTGGTACATTTCACTGTAACCAATCGAAAGAAGAGATGTTCGCAATTAAAAAAAGTGAAAGGCTGGAATTGTTACACTAAAATTACATTCAGCACAAACTAAACAACGGGACACCGCGAAAAAAATTTGGGGGTAGAAAATCACTTTTTCTTAAATAGCAGACGAAGTTTTGTTGCTATAGCAACGAACGTTGCCAAATATGAAAGGGCATTAAAAAGCGCATATTGTGTAATTATTTCATAATTTTAAAGTTATTTTTACTATTTTTAAAGCCATTTGTTACATTCATCAAATGTTATATTTATCCCATACTTCCCCTTCTTTTAATTTACACCATTTTGAGAGAGCATGAATAATAGATAGTAAAAATCCTGTTTTTTTCCCGTCAGCGGTTTCAGTGCAAAAGTATTATGCAAAATTATCGGAACATATTAGGTCTGCTCTTTTTCCCTGCTACTCCCACGTGGGAGTAGGACCCTGAGTAGGACCCCCGCTCTAAAAAAATTTCACAATAAGTGAACAAATTTGTTAAGCTACCTCGTCCAAAACATTTTATTCGTTTTTTTTCAATTTCAAATTAAACCCTTAAAGAGACAAAAAAAGGCTTACGCAGGTAGTCATAAATTGGGAACTTCTTACTTTCACTGTAATAAAATTGATACCTGGATCTGGAAAAAATGAAATCTAAACAAAAATGATTGGCGTTGATGGCTGAACAAATTGCTCACCCTTCCCCATATGTTGTGAACACCATTTTCTAGAGTGCGTGAAAAATGTCCAAAATGACCCATAATCCTCAGGTAAACAAAAAATTCGATCATATTCCTTACAAAAAGGTGATTTTTTAAATAAAAAGTCTGTCGGCACCTTTCGGTTCCTTATGCTTGCCATACTCAAGTGTGTAACGTGTTTTGTTGGTTGGCGGTCATTTTCCTACGAGTTTGGCAAATGGCAACGCATTATTAAGCGCTTAACTTGAAAAGGGCGAACTTTTTGAGAATTTTGCCTCCAACAAAAAAAACTGAAGTTTTCTTTTTGTTATAATCGACCCAGTCTCCTCTATAGTTTTGTAAATAATTTGATTTTTAAATAAGGCCATGGTTTTTTTGTTTTACAGTATGTTATACGGGCGTGAATGCTGCACTCTCTTCAGCACATGTTGGAACAATCGATATTAGTTTTCCTTCCAGATTCGGTATATTACCAAGCTGTATGATTGGAATTGCTCCTACAGTTCCATTTACCAAAGTCACAGTACATTGCACTTCAATTCCTCCTAGTAGTACCACGGTATGCAGACTTCACTTTTTTTAAAGTTTAATAGCCTAGCCTAGTAATAGCCTAGTAATAGGCTAAGAATGCACACAAACTACCATAGTCACCTGAAATATTTGAGTGTCGTCATCACTCTGAAAAATCGTTTTTAAAAAGCTTGTAACGTTCCCCTTACTCTAACTTCTGTGAACATTAGTCTTTTAAAAGTCTAAATTAAGAAAGTAGCATAACATATTGAGGAAACATCCTCTCTAAAAAACATGTTCAGCTACCTCGTCCAAAACATTTGTGCGCATTTGTGTTCAGTTTTTTATTTTTTTATTTTAAGCACTCAAACCTAAATCCAGATCCTGGTTATTTCAATTTTATTACAGTAAAAGTAATATGTTCCCAATTTATGACTATCTACGTAAGCCTCTTTTGGCTCTTTAAGGGTTTAATTTGGAATTGAAAAAAACGAATAAAATATTGTGGACGAGGTAGCTTGACAATTTTTTTAAAAACAACATAAGTGCCTCGATTTTAAATCCAAATAATCAGAATTTATAAATGAATTGACACTCCCATCCAGGTTTAGTGATATGTTATATTTAACTCAGATGCAGTCTAAATTTCCCACTTAAGAATTCACAGAATAACCTGAATTGAGTTTGGAATTGCAATCAAGCTTAATGCATGGCTTGGTGCAAGCCATAATAGTTGGGAGAGCTAGGGGGCTCTTTAAAACTCAATAAGAGGATATTGGATTTTCATTTTATAGTTAGCTACACGAATTAATTAATTGGGCTCCGTCCTCTGTTTATGAAAAAAGTTAAATAAAAAAATTTTATTGCAATTTCAGGTTGGGAATTATGAGACTACTCCTGTGACCTTGAATCTAAACACATTTTACACCAATAATGGTTACACAGTAATTAATGTAGCTAATCCTCGTTACTCTGTTGGCAGGTCAATGAGACTAACTTGTTCGTGGGCAGCTGCAAATGGTTAAATTTAAATGACGTTAAATAGAACGCTATAGCAATTTTGCAGTTAGCACCACTGTGTTAAGTTTTGGCGTTGTATGTAGAATGGTGTCACGTGACGGAGCCTGATCAGTCCCATGCATCCTTAAGGAGAATCACATTTTTGTTGCAGAATTTCTTACAAGTCTAAATTTTCCGTCCAATTTTTAAATCTGAATCATAATATTAACACATAAGAGCCCTCAACACATTCTAATAACGAAAACCCTTCATTCTTAAACGTTCAACCCCCCCCCTCCAAAAATAAAGATTTCCTTTAAGGCTACATGGGACTTATCGGCCTCAGTACGTGGCATCGTTCCGCATGCAACCCGAAAACGTTGCGCGAATGGTGCACAGGGAAAACTTACAATAAGAAAGCTTACTATATAGTAGTTAAAGGTGCGATTTAAATAACCATTATTACTTGCCGAGTTCTAATTAAATGAAACACAAAAATGTAAAAAATACAGATTTTCAAAGGAACTGACTCAAAAATGCTGATAAAAATACACTTGACGGATCTAAATTAGTAGTTTGAGTTTGTGTATATTACTTGAACTATAGGGGAGAGGTGTACCAATTGGCTTACTTATTTTTCTTTCCTTCGTAAAATCTTTCCCGTTACTCATATTTTTTCTGACAAATTCTAAAAAATAGAGAAAAAAACTAGCTACACAACAAATCTTTTGAAGTCTTTGAATAATTGCTTGTTTGGTCACAGATTTTAATTTTGGAAAACAAAAACGGAATGCCATCATGCCCCGACACTGGGCACTTTGCAACAGGGGTAGGGGTAGATTTGCCCCGTGTTGTTCTTATGGCCTTATCAGGAAAAGCCTAGACAAATTTTTAAATGCCTTTTTTAAGCAACCAACACGATCAGGGCATTTTAAACAAGATAAACAGAATCATCATCATTTTTACATCATTCTATGTAAAAGTAAAAAAAAATTTAAAAACTTGTGTTTGAAAATTTAAAAGTGTCTTACATAAGGCCAACAGACCCCACGTTGCCAGGCCAAGAAGCCCCAACAGAGGGGGGGGGGGTTTAAACTTAATTTTTTATAAAATACAAAGTTAAATCAAATTAGATATTAAATTAAAGTAGGTTAAAGGGCGGAACATTCCCTATAAGTTGTGTATCTTATAATATTTTATTTCTAAATCTAAGTAAATACCGTACAAAAAAGTTGGGCCTTTTCCATTTAAGTTTTTGTATTGATGTTAATGATATGAGTATTTCTAATTATTAAATGACCATAGATAATTGTCCATATTTCCTATGTATGATGTTTGTTTAGTGAATTGGTTTCTTATTTTCCTGATTTTCTACCGCCCCCTTGAATTATGCCATAGCCATCTGTTGGTGGAAAAATGAACTAAAAAATTAAATGTTTCAAAGTCGCACTTGGGGGAAAGTCACTGTGAACCCGCGCTTTGCGCAGGTAGGTTCCCGAAGGCTTTCCACTTTTTATGTTTCTATTTTAAATTTACTCCGTTTTTTTCGTTTCGTTTTCCAATCTCTTGAAAAGATTTTGTAAATGTTAATACCAAATGATAAGTACGATTACTCTACTAATTCGCTGTATTACTCGACAGGTAGAGCTACGGTGAGAGGGAGATAGGGCCTACAAACAACTACAAACTCGTCGATGGGTTATCGGCGTTGCCATTTACTTTAACATCGGTAGAAGTAAAATTTCCTATGTAACCTTATGGACAAAGGGACTTCTAGTACTATAAATAATTAAATATAAGACTGTGGCACCAATTTAAGAAAACTCATTTAAATTTGTTGATAAACATAAAAACGCTTCATTTAAGACTATTATTAGATTTTTACTACACATAGTTTTAAAACTATGAATTTCAAAAGATGCTCTAGGCCAATAGGAATAATGGACAGATGTAAACAACGACAAAATTAGTCTGCTTCAGCCAAAGGCTTCTAGTGACAACTTTGTTCCTATTGGCAGGGAGCCGATTAAAATCTTTGGAAATTCAGAAATTAAAAAGTACGTGTGGTAAAAATCTCATAATAGTCTTAAATGAAGCGTAATTTTGTTAATCAATAAATTTCAAAGAGTTTTGTTAAATTTATGCAACAGCTTTATATTTATAGTGCTAGAAGTCATTTCTCCATAAGCTTACATAGGAAATTTTACTTCTACAGATATTAGGTCAAATGGCAACACCGATAATGCATCTACGAGTTTGTAGTTAGTCACGTGACCCTCGTCGCTCTACCTGTCTATTCTATATCGTGGTATGACTTTCGTATCCTATTTCCCTAAAATCGGCCGTATAATGGATTTAGTTAGAGCAAATTAACAGTTGGACGCTCACGCCTCAGAATAATTTTCGATTCATAGTTGACCAAGAAAAAATACAAAGCATATAGTTACATAGAAATCCCTGTTGCCACTTGCCAGGCCCATTATCTCATCAAAAATACAGACATCTTTCGTAAAGCTTATAAAAACTTGAAAACTCTGGCTGGCGTTGGCTCCAAACTTTTGCCGACCCTTACTCTTGTCAAGAGCTATCCGTTAAACGAAGGCGGAATTCTCCCTGCGGTATTTAAAACAGGGAAGCTGCTTGAAAGAAGCACAAGACAGCTACCCAAATGTAATGCACCGTGGGCGAGGGCGAGATCACTGAGACGAATCGCATTCACCCACAGTGTCCTGATAGGGAAAGACAAGTCTATTAAGAAAGGAGAATAGATCACCGGTAGTTCACAATCACAGATAGATTCGGGTTTAGGTTGTGCGTCCAATCAAATAGCATACGGTTGAGTAGACTGTAATGCCAAATTTTAGTTATATAATCCACTTTCCTTTCATTATTAGGCTTACTAGCAATTTATCTGGTTATTTGCTCGGAAAGTTTGTAATGAAAACCTTTTATTAAAAGTAATCGGATAATCGAAAGTTTTCTCACTTTAATTCTGGCGCAATTATCTTTCCCCAGGAAGAGGAAAGTTTATGGGGTGTGATGGATATACCAGGCTTACGCTCTTGAATAATATTAATGAGAAAAGTAAACAATTAATCCTGTAAATATTCATTGGAAGTAAATAGAAAACCTAAAAATTTCACTCTGAATTAATATAAATGAAATCGCGCTTACGCGCCAGCCCTTCGTGTCATTTGGAACAAAATATGTTTTTTAAGCATTATAGTTATGGCCTACAGTCATTGTAAACACGTATGACTATTACAAAATTTTCAGGGGAAAACAAAATTTTTCCGAAACTTTTTTACTATTATCTCACTTATCTCCTTTATTTTTTTAGAATGTTCTTTCCGTTTTGACTTCTTTCGGCATTTTCGTAAAGAGTTGCCTCATCTTTGCTTAGTTTTTATTTTGATTTTTAGTGCCCTCTAGTGGCGGTTTTTAACAGTACGTAGTAGTTCTGTGTTGTAATATTGGACCCTTTTCCATTTAAGTTTTTGTATTGATGTTAACGATAGGAGTATTTCTAATTATTAAATGGCCATAGACAATTGTCCATATTTCCTATATATGAAGTTTGTTTTGTGAATTAGTTTCTTTTTTTCCTGATTTTCTACCGCCCCCTCGAATTTTGCCATAGCCATCTGTTGGTGGAAAAATGAACTAAAAAATTAAATGTTTCAAAGTTGCACTTGGGGGAAAGTCACTTCCTGCTTGTCGGTCCGATAAATCGGTAGAAGCCCTCGGTTCCCACCTATAGGTGGGAGACACTCGGGGATAATAAATTACGGTAAATTGCTAATCATGGGGAATGTGGTGCTCCCATAACCCATGTGGTGCACCCTTATTACAAAAATTCTCACGAGATTATCATCAATCTCAGTAAAAAAAATTGAGATTCTAATGAGAGTCTCTGATTTTCGCACTCGAAAATTTAGAGACATTTTTTAAAGGGGAGCCATGCATATTTATTTGTTACTGTAGCTATAGCTCCAAATTATGATTACGGATCGAACCGAAATAATCAGAATAAAACAGGTATTTATCTGATTGGCCAGAACATATTATAGTCGCTCTCATGTGAATAATTGGTGGCCCCATCATTGGCCTCGTAAGAAGAAATAAATCGGGAAAGATAATAATATATAGCGAGCGTAAAGGCGATTCCACAATCGTACCCCAAAAACTTTTATCGGGAATTTTAATACAACGGGCATTTATAACTTTTTTTAAAAATCAACAGCAGCCGGGTAAACAAGACGGTAGTAATTATTTAAATCATATACATTCAACAATAGCAGCAAAGGAATGAAGTAACTATTGTGTTTTAGCTCACTATTAGAACTTGAATGGCTACGTAATGAAAGGCTTCAATAAAATTGCTCTAATGTAACTAGCATGAATTCTCTCCAAGGCTTTTCAACCCTTTCCACAGTTTCTCTTTTGATTGACTCCAACCCCTTTCATCATCGGTGAGCAGAGCTGATATTAGACCTAGTCGAAACACTATAGCCTAGGAGCGTGATTTTAACACAGGGGCAAGGGGAGAGGGTGCATACTGCATAGCGTTATTCGCTTTTACACGGAGCTTATGGGAGAATGTACTACCGTCTAGAGTGAATACAAATAATTAAATGTACTGTTACACACAAAGAACTTTTAACACTTTTATTTAAGAAACTACACAAAAACAGGGAAATACCCCCCAATACCTTTAAACCTGAGTCCCACAGCTTCTAGACTAACTATCATATCAGCATTGTTTCTAATATAGTTGGAGAAAACGAACGCTATAGATCGTAAGGTCGAGTCTAAAATGTAATGTCTTCCCTGTATCGATCAAGCTAATCGATACATGGAAGACACAAGGTCCCCCACTAATGAAGGTAATCCCTTTTCTATGAATAGACCTTACTATTACAGGAGTAGCCACGAAACTTATAGGAGTAGCCACGAATGATTCGTAACAGTACAAGTAAGGCCATCAAGGGGAAAACAAAATAACTAAATCAGCGCCATCTACTGAGTGGAAGTCTGCGCCCTCTATGAAGTGACACTGACAACTATCGCCTGTGTTTCAACTTTTGTATAAAATCCCTTCGGGAAACTTCCTACTTGTCGGTCCGATAAATCGGTAGAAGCCCTCGGTTCCCACCTAAAGGCGGGAGACACTCGGGGATAAAATATTTGGTAATTTATCACGTTCTAGTCTCCTACTGGTGAAAATTGGCGACCATAAAGATTTGCGGGGACCTCAGAGAGGGCGGAGCTTATCGCGTTAAAGACCCTCAAACCTTCGGCTGATTTTGATTTCAAAAACCCTCAGGGATAAAATAAACATTATTGTTTATTTTTATAGGACAAATTGTCCATTAAGTCTACGGGCATATATGTCCACAAAAACTAGAGTGCAGTCGAATTCAACACGAAAAGTTGCTCGGATTAGCCATCAAGTCAGGTGTAAGTAAAAACACCAACTTTGACTTTTAAAATAATTTTCTAGCATTTTATTTTTTTTACTTTATACTGGTCTTTCCATTTTCTCTAGTTGACATAAGTTGATGGAAGTATAGACGAATTTCCGGACGTAGCATTTAACCCTTTCACTGCCAAGCCCAAAAAGTCGACTTTTTCCCATACTGCCAACTCTATTGGCAAAAATCGAATGAACCACGATTCAGTCAAAAAAATTTTAAAAAAAACGACGAATCACCGATGATACACGTGGCACCTGGGGAACGTCATTTTACAACAAGAAAATTGTTTGAAATCAAATTACTTTATTAAATCATCAATCTCAGTCCACCATTTACTGAAAATAATTTCCTGGTATTCTATTGCCTTAAACATATAGCCATGGGAGTCACAAATTGATGAGTCAAATATCAACTATTAGAAAAAATAGCAAAACGTGATAAAAGTGCTTAAATTCTGACTAACACACAAGTAGAGATCTTATTCTAGCAAATAAAGTTGGTTAAGGTGAGGGAAATACAAAACTACAAGAGTTATGGGCTTTGGCGGGAAATTTGTTGATTTATCTCCTGTGATACACTTGGCAGTCAACGGTTGGGAGGTCGTGTATCATCGGTGATACACTTGGCAGTGAAAGGGTTAACTACATCTACGTACGACGCTGTGAATTCTTCCAAGAAAGGTTCATATTTGGTTACTAGTTACTTGATTGAAAGTCATAGTTGGCCGTCTAATCCAGAAATGTTGATTATTTTAGATATCGTAGGTCTCTTTACAAAAAAAGAAAAAAGAAGTATGTATGGAAAATTAAACCAAGACGGAGTACATCATCGTCGTTGTGGATGAATCGGCTAAAGAAGTGAGTTCTATGTCATATTTTATCGAGTCGCAGCAAGTAATTTTATTTATTTTTTTTTAGATTGAAGTGAAGTATACGAAAATCGAACAATTTCTAGCAATTCTCCAGCTTACAGTCGGAGAGAATATAGTAGGGCTTAAGGGAGTTCAGCTTTCAAACAATAAGATACCAGCATTGAAATAATTGGCCTTCTCTGATACCATTATAGAGGTACCGGTACCCTACCTTGTTTTATTTACATGTTTACAACAAAATCTAATTGTCATTTCTCGTAATAGATAAAACCATCGTGCGAACCAACCAAGAACTTGGAGGATTGGATGAATGCCGACGATGCAGAAGTAGAATGAATTTTCCTTTATGCAAATTATATTGTAAGGGAAATAAGATACTGGCACCAGATTTAAGGGAAATCGAGGTGTTGCCATCTCTTCCAATACGGAGAATGTTGAGAATAAATGTGAAGTGAATATACTCGGTTTACTCAGAATGCAATGTATTACTGACAGAGAGAAAGGTCGCGGCCAGTGCTCGGGATGAGCACTGGCTGCTCGGTAGGTCAAGCGCGGGCGAGCGCTGTCAAGAATTAGTTGTTTTACACAGAAATACAGGGGTTTTATACTAGTTTGGCGTCGACCGTGACCTAGTTGTAGAGGTCACAGTATCATCGTGAGAGAGCAATAACTCTCTATTTTAGCTCTGTTTTAAAGCATCCCCTAAAGATCTTGACATTAGCTGTCAATGGGTTGACAGTTTGGTCGGGATAGGCGTTTAACACAGTAGCAGAAAACTACTCAACGGGTGATTTATGAGTTACAGCGGGGTGAGAAATGAATATAGGTCAAGTGAACAAGTCTGAACAGGAAGGGTGCAATGTTGGCTCGTGTCGCGAAAGAAAGGAGGGACATAGCGCACGTAGAAGAAAGTGCAAGTGTGTACTCTTGCTACTGGTCTGTGAATGGCTAGTTGCGCAAAGTAGGCCTAAGGGTAAAGAAGATGGAACTATATGGGCGGAGCCACAGAACGGAGCGGCATTCCGTTACATAGCATACGGACACATTGGATTGCGACCCGCCATCACAGTTAAACTGTCAAAGACACAAAACTGAGGAAAAGTAGCGTATTTCTGGTTCACTTGTGAAAGCTAGGTATTAATTAAAAGCTAACTTATTGCTATTCCTATTTGAATTTTAAGTCAAAACAGTAAAAAATAGAAATCATTCCATTTTCAAAAATAGCAAAAAAAGGAATTGACTGCTTACTATACAGTACAAATTTAAAGTATTTGAAACCCCTCTTTTTGCCGGTTTTAGCACTGGCTCTTATGGTGGCGTTTTTTTGCTCTAAGGTGGTGAATTTTTAGTTAGGAGTTAGGACAATAAAATTTAGGATATTTCTTCCATGAGGCCCATCCACATATCCATATTTATTTCAGAATTTGAAAACTAGTACCCTAGTATTGTTACTTAAATTCAAAAACGTCAGATTTCACAATTAGATTGTTTTAGTATTTTTTAATTTCAATAGTGCCCAGAAATTTTATCAAGATTAAACATAATTAAAACAAATTATTTTTCGTTTGGGTTTTTACCATTGCATTTGCATAATGCAGTGTGACACAGTTAAATATATATATATTATATGTGAAGCATAAATTATTTTTTAGGCTAAACCATAATTTTCTTTCATTAAGATTGCCTCTTCAAATCTAAGAGAAGGTTCTGAGTCAAGAAGCCACTTTCCAAGAAGCCACTGGCTTCCTGGCTAATGGCTTCCTGGTAAGGCTAGGAAGCCACCGCCATCAGGTTCACCAAGAAGCCGTGGCTTCTTGACATACCTTTCCTGGCTTCCTGGTGTAACCTACCTGGCAATTTTTGGGTCTGGAAGCCAATAAATAAAAAACAGAACAAAAAACCAAACACAGGTTGAGTCTGAAAACTAAAGGTGGGCATTGATCGGATCGGATCGGATTTATATCGGATGTATCGGATCATACCTACTCATAGACAAGTATAGATTGGACACGTAATGGTAAACTTTTTGAGCCACGCCATCTTTTTGTCGTAGAATAGAATGCCGAAGGGCTATGATAAAGGTATGGTAGAAAAGGGAAAGGGTAAGGAAGGATAACAAAAATGTTCATTTGTAAAGTTGCTACTAAAGGCCTGGCACTTGTGAGAGTTTTCCCTAGTCCAAAATCGTACCATTATCAATATTTGAAGGCCTGTCCTTTAGTAAGACCAACCTACGAACACTGCACGGCGCCACGGGTCAGACGACAATCGTTTTCCCATTAGGCTGTCCAATCTATACTTGTCTATGTATCTACTGCTGTTTCCTGAATAACTGACTATAACCCTATTCATCTATGTATTTATAAATATTTGGTTTAGAAGTAAGTGGCTTCCTGGTTCAGAAGTTTACTAGGAAGCCAGGTAAGTTATACCAGGAAGCCAAGTAGTATAAACCGGGAAGCAACTGTTGCTTCCTGGACTACCACGAAGCCACTGGCTTCCTGGAAAGTGGCTTCTTGACTATGGACCTAAGAGAATCTTTAAACCCACCACAGGGTCCGCCACAAATCGCGACTGAAATTTTGAGGCCATTTTTTTGTCATTTTTTGCTCAAGGTCGCACCCCAAGGCATGGCCCGCCATAAGCGCCCTTGTTAAAACGGCGAAAAAAAGGGGGGGTTGTTCCCATAATTTTGGTGGGTACTGTATATGTCTAACAAGGTTCAGCCATGAAACAAAATACTGGAAATTCTGATTCACTACACTATGCTTTTGACGGCATTTTGAAAGGACAATTTTCAGTGGGGGTTTTTGTGTCAGGCCTTTTAAATAACCACTTAGGTAGGTGTGACGTTCATTTTTACATTTGGGGTAGAAAAGACTGGGGCCAATTGTCACAAAAACGTAAAAGTTATTGAGTAAAAAAATCTAGAATGATCATACTTTTTTGTTACAATTGTACCCACATGTCGGGAAGATTGTAACAGGGGTGGGAGTCGAAAGTAACGTGGGATTTCCCATAAGAGCTACCGCTTGACGACTCACCCATTAAAAACAGTAAATCTGGACTATTTTTCGTTCTCTCTGAAAGTATGTCACACCCTAAGAAGTCTGTAAATACCCGACGGCATGTCTGGCAACTGGGCCCTTGATGTAAACGCCCGTTTCTTTTTTTTTTACATTTACGTCAACGTTTGAAAATGTTTTTAAATTTTTCAAAATGAACTGGGCATCGTACACAAGTTCAAATCTTGAATCTAAAATATTCTGAATGTAACTTCAACTTGGCAAATTGCCAAAACAAAACCGGACATTTGCTGTCTGGCCACTGGGCCCTCGACAAATTGTCTAGTATTTACGGACATCCCTTCTTAGGGTGCAACTTTTAACACATAATCAGAAGAATATGATGTTTTGCATCATTTCTGGGTGGAAAAAATTATTTAGACTTGTTTTTTTCCTTAATAATTTGGACTGTTACAATCGTCCCACACTGAACCTTTTTTCCGGTGTGACAGGCGCACTCAGATTTGAGTGTTGCCCCTTGTATTCAATTATATAATGTCAAAAGATTTTTTACAGTTGATGCGTGTAGTGGGGTACAAAAGTCGGATAGCAGGGGTTTCAAAACACAGATATTGGGTGATTTATATAAATTTCAGAAGATTGGATAAGTATGTAATTGCTGGGCATAAGAGGGTATAGAGCTGTTGGGTATTATTATTGGACTTGAGAGTTGCACTTTGGAATATTTGAGCAGTATATACAATTGGAAGAAGGAAAAGAGAAAAAAGGGGTAAAAAAAGACAGAACAAAGCTATTCAAACGGCATAATGTTTCTGGGAACCCAACCTTTTGGTCTTTAGTATGAACTTCCCCATGACATTCCAAATAATAGGGTGTTTGGGGATGGCGTCAAGGGTTGGTGGGAAGCTTATCTTTTCTGCCGCACAGGCGTCGATAAAACTTTTCCTTTGTGTGGTGGTGGTGGACAAAGATCGGGCAGGAAAACAAAAAGTGGTCGACGGACTCAGTTGGAAATCCACAGGTACACGTCGGTGATCCTCGCCGGTTTATCTTGTGAAGATGCTCGTTGAGAGAACAGTGACCAGTCAGAATTTGCGTGATTTGGTGGGGTAGATGGCTTGCAAGGAGGATTGACGCGTCTTGCGGGTTTCTGAAGAAATTCTTTGTGTGGCTACCCTCAGTAGTCTCTTGCCATTCCTTAGCCCAAATGTTTTGCAGGATGGTAGTGGCCTTGTCTCTTGTGTATTTTTTTGTGTGCTGGATTTTGGTCGGCTCAGTCTCGATCACTTTTTCTATTACTGCTTTCTCCATGTGGTTCTCTATCTCGATGCTGATGGTTCCGTTAGACCGGGGAAACCAAATTAGCTGGACTGAATCACCACAACTCATTAAGAGCTCTCTGTTTTGGAGTGATATCTTGTAGATTTTCCGGTTATTGTTGGCGACTGCGAGGACCGAGCGGCACCACCCATATATTTCTGTCCTACTACTCCGGTTTAGTAGAGTTAAGGCACGATTTACTCTCTAGAAAATGGTGTTCAGCCATCAACGGTAAAACAATTATGTTCAGTTTTTGTTTTTGGACCGTAAACTTTTAGTCGGGCAAATTAGTTGCCATAAACTGAGCCAAATGTGTAGCATTAGTAAATAGTAAAGCATTAGCATAGAGTAAAAGAGTAGCATTTTCACGTTTTAGGACTATAAGTAAGGATATTAAAAGCAATGCCATCGTTATATGAGCAAAAAATAAAATCTAAACAAAAATGTCTTTGCGTTGATGGCTGTACAAATTGCTCAACCTTCACCCTATTTTGTGAACACCATTCTCTAGAGAGTAAGGCAAAGGTTTCGGCTTGAGATGCTGTCGCATGGTTTGGACTTTGGAAGTAGTTCCTGGATCAGCTTTCCACCTGCGACTGACGATCGGCGACACTGAACCTTTCCCCTTAAATTAAATTTTACTCTATTACATTCCTGATATTTACGCAAATCAAGGGTAAAAATGTTTAGAGGACATAATAAGAAAGCTTTTGGTGTAAAAGACTTGGTTCATTTCGAACTTTATCGTAGGGGAAATAGAAAAAATTTACGACCCCATAATTTTACTTTAGGGTGTCAAAGACGTTTTTTTTCTTATAACTTCAACAATTTTTATTCGATTTCTTTGAAAAAATTACTAAAATTTTTTCTCAATAGAATGGCTTTATGATAAATATTTCAGATTTTTAGAGCCAATTTAAATGACTTAAACGATTTATGTTACATTTGTCTCGTGTTACAATTGACCCCAGTCGGCCCTACTTTTGTCGCTAACGTGGGGTTCTTGTGTCGACCCTACTGGGTTCTTGTGACGTGGGGGACTAATAGTGTCTCTATGCTCGTCCAATTTGTGACGGAAGTCTTTTTCCCTATGCTTATATCATGGGGGAGGTAGGGGAAAAGCGTGACAAAGGGGGAAGGGGGTCAAAAATTGGCCGAAATAGCGTGACGTACTTTATGAACGGCCCCTGGGGCTAAGCCCAAGATTTTCGTGGGTGTCAGAAATTCCCGTAGTGGCTGTAGGAATTACCATTGACTAAGTCGTAAGGTAGTACGATTAGGTTCCAAGAGAGAAATAAGTTCTGCAAGGTTGCTGGGGTCACCCAGAGTCACCAATCTCCCACCGCCGTTTAAGCTCTACGGAAAACAGGAATCGTAATCGGCAGTGAGAATATCAATCTTATTCAAAAGATTTAGCCGTCAACATGAAACATAACGGTTAGGGAATCATGAATATAACATCATCAGTGTAGGATGCAACGTCAATGACCAGCAGTGACTCGTGAATTCCAGATATGGCATCAATTAAGTAGAACTTTCAGCGGTTTTTCATTGCATGCATGTGTTAGTAACCAGCTGCACAAACCTCGTTTCAAACAACTCAACCCTCTAAATAGACGGCTCATGCAATATATATCTAGCATAAATGCTTAAGAAGAGATTTTAATTATAATTGAGTACTTGATGAAATACAATCTAAAGCCTAGTTTCTAGTTAGCTGTTTATGAAAGTGAAAATTCTCTTCTGATTTTCAATTACATTACACTAAAATTTTGTACGCCCTTATTGCATTTGGTTCTTGTTACATAATAGTGCCAATTTAACTTTTAATACAATCAACACTAGCGGGGGAATCAGTATTTTCACTTTAATTCTGTCATTCTGTGATTAATTTTTTAACATTAGAACTTTAAAATAAAAGCCTAACCTACTTTGTGGCTCATCATTTGCCCAAATTCAATTTCTCTTTAAGATGTTTAATCTTCGGAGCACTTAACCGGTCTTTCTACATTGAAAAAAAAACTTTTGCAACAGGTTCTTTATTTGGAATATTGCGGGGATTATTCAGTGAAACGATGGGACATGATAGGATATTCCCCTTAATGCTGCTGTAGTCTCTCCGCCTTTCGTGAATACATTAAAATGTGGGTGCATATATACTTTCCGCTAATATAAATGGTGGTAGTTAGTTGTCGGTCTCGGTACTTTCAAATACACAAATGCAGACCTTTTCTTTTTCGTTAAACAACATGGCTGCAGCGTACGCAACCATATTTTGTTCACTCTTGGTAAGCAAAGTCATCCTAAGTAAACAAATACAATGTCTAAATTTGGTATATTCTTTCTACTCTGCTATGATTTGATTTTTGTAAGCTATATAGAGGTAGTAGTCGATTCCCAGAATAAAATGCTCTTTTCCCTTATTCTTGAGAGACCTAACCAGACCTTTATCCAGACACAAAATAACGTTCACGAGACGATGACAGGGCGATGATCGAAGCGGAGAGTTGTATTGAAGCCAGACGGTGCTTGGCACTGCCGATGGCCAGACGAATCATCCTGTGGACTTTGAATTTTCAGTCCGCTTCTGAGCAAGTAGCTAGTAAACCAACCTAATTGAACCCTTTAGACCTAATTGAACCCTTTAGAGTAGATTTCCTTCGTTTTGTGTCTACCCTTTCCTAACAATATATATTTAAGCCTGCCATCTTTGGCTATAGCTAGGTTACACAAATAATTTGCAATTAAAAGCTTTATCTTTATCCCCGGCCTCGACCGGTCAATTGAATTTAGTACATCACACAATGTTTGATAATTATTAATATTATATAGATCGGGAGTGTTCGACTGACACCAACTACTGGTGTAAGAGATTCCTTGGAAACAACCGGCTATGCAACAAGAGTTGTTTTTTTACCGATTCAAATAGTACCTTACGTTTTTTTCAAACAAGCCGTTCCACTCGTATATGCTCGTATGCATAGCAGTCAAGGTTACACTGCATTTAACAACTGGAATTACGCGCAGATGTATCAACAACCTAATACGGAACAATTAAAACAGCAAATCGCAAATCAAATATATCAGATGAATCAGCAAATCTACACTCAAAATTATAATCAAAACTACGAGCAAAATTATAACCAAACCTACGATCAAAATTACAATCAAAACTACGACCAAAATTATAATCAGAACTACAATCAAAACTATAATCAAAACTATAACCAGAACTACAATCAAAATTACGACCAGAAATATGATCAAAACTACAACCAGAACTACAATCAAAATTACGACCAGAAGTACGACCAAAACTACAACCAGAACTACAATCAAAATTACGACCAGAAGTACGACCAAAATTACAACCAGAACTACAATCAAAATTACGACCAGAAGTACGACCAAAATTACAACCAGAACTACAATCAAAATTACGACCAGAAGTACGACCAAAATAACAACCAGAACTACAATCAAAATTATGATCAAAAGTACGATCAAAACTATAACCAGAACTACGATCAAAATTATGATCAAAAGTACGATCAAAACTATAACCAGAACTACGATCAAAATTATGATCAGAAGTACGAACAAAACTACAATCAAAATTACGGTGAAATACCCAAACCAAATGTTGCAGCTGAAGGAGTTGCTTCTATTGCGAGTTCTATTGAATCACAATTGTAGAAGGAATATTCTTGAAAACTGGGGGATTTTTCTTCCGAAACAGCAAGAAATGACTCGACCAGAAGTGTGTGAAAATAGGTCGGATTTATTTAATTTATTACAATAAAGTTCAATTGTGAGTTTGTTTCATACATCATACCGCACATGAACTATATATTTATTTTCAAACTGTTTTCTTATTCTGTTATTTAATAGACAAAATTAAAATAAATTGGGAAAATTAATGTATTAAATACATGCATTTGTCTCTAAAAAAGTTTATTGTTTGTATATTTCTCATGGGATCATGGGATAAATTTCAACGGGGTTTCTATGGTATGACCCACCTGGTCATTCCGGCCCCAAGCGTTCCGGCCCCAATATTTTTCCAATTTTTGGGGCCGGAATGGTAAGGCGAAAAATACCATTCCGGCCCCAAGCGTTCCGCCCCACAAAAAAAATGTATAACATTAACTTAATTAGTGAGAAATCGAAAATAAGGAAGGTGAGGGTAAGATCCCGAAAGTTACCACTTCAGTTTACCCTTGTCTGTCAAGGTTCCCTAAGTCAGCGAACAAGAACCAAATACCCTTACTTAGGTAGAGAGTTAGTAGCTAATCGAGGAACCTGATAGAACCAGATATCATTCGCTAACTTTGCTAACACAAGCGACCCAATTTCAATAACACGTTGTCAACCCAACAGATTGACTTTTTTCCAGATCCAGAATTTAAAAAATGAAAATAGATTTTCAGGCTGTGCGCCGCGAAAAAATACCCTTACGAAAATAATGTATTATGTTAGCTCATATCAATTGATATAAGATAATATGACATCTCATTTGAGCTCATGATGAAATCATATGAGCTCACATATATTGTTATGAATGGAGGGGCACAAATCACCATAAACCAGGGAAAATCTACACGAAACCAGGCGAAAAGGGTTCTAACTAGGCTGACTCGACTCTTAGGCTCAGAAGCAGACTGAAAATTCAAAGTCCTCCAATGAGTCGACCGACCATGCCAAGCACCGTCTTAGTCTTTTTCCAAACTCACTGCTTCGATCATCGCCTAGTCATCGTCACCTCAACGTATATAGGACACAATTTCTTTAGGAAAAAGGGGAAAGGGGTAGCTTCAGGATTAATAAGAATTCTCCACTCGTATTCGAACCTCACCATAACAATATAATTTTCATAAGGGTAGCCGTGACAAAAGTTTTCCACAAAAACAGAAAAAAACAGCGGAGGACTTCGTTCGTGTACGACTGCTTGTTAGCATGGTTTTCTACAAAAGTTACAATAACTTTTTTTCATTGTACGCTTTTATTTTACATATATCGGTCGTTTTGTGATCCAGGGCATGTGGGTGTATAAAAATAAAAGCACCCAATTTTTCAGATGTATAACTTTTTTCCCAATTGTATATTCAAACTCACATTTTGTGCAAAAATGCTTGCTTGACTCGTCCCCATTAATCGCCATTAATCCCCCCCAGGTTCTCTTCAGCCAAACCAATATAAACAATTCAATAGTGATGAAGGGTCACCAGTAGGCTATATTCAACTAGGCCACATTTGAAGCAAATGTATCTTAGCGTTTCACTTTCAGGTTAGGAATGCTGATGTATTTCAGTCCGATGTATATACCAACAAGAACGAATTCGTGGGTAAATACAGGTCTGTGGGCATTTGGAGGATTCGATATAATAGAGAAAGTCAGAGGGAGAGACAGGCGGGCGTGGGAGCAGACGAGGGTTTGGGCAAATTCTTTCTTAAACATCAACAAAAATAAGAACTAAAGTTTTAGCCAGAAAACGTATAAAGTAATTAAGAGAGCGAAGCAGTAGGAAGAGAGTCGGGCTATAGAGGAATATTAAGGAAACAAAAAGAAAAATCGGGTCATCGCGGCCAGAAGTAAAGATAATATATTGAATCTTCCATTGATGGATTTGTTTTTCTCTTGTTTTGGTTCCAATAAACGCAACAAAAACAAAAAAGAAAGAAAAAGAAAAGAAAGATACAATTTATCATTTCATGAGACCCGAAAATACAAGAAACAAAGGGAAAATGAAGGATAAATGTCATCGTTATACTGTAGGAGATTTGGTTGACGAGGTGAATTGCCTCGAAACAAATTCATGTGGTACGATGAACAATTTGTTGGATGAAAGTGTGTAAATGGAGGAAAGACACGCAACACATTCTGTCGAATTTCAGATATACGGGTGTTGCTGTAGGGGCGGGCCGGACCAACTTGTTTTCTCTCTCAAGACAATATGGATAATCTGTACTGAAGGGGGGCCTTTCACATCTGGGGAAGGAGAAAAAAATTAAAGAAAAATAAACAAAAACAATACGAAGCTCGATCTGGGCGGGTCATCCACATCCAGGTTCCGCTCTATTTCCGGCTGTCTTTCAAATAAGCTCACGGTTTCGGTTTTACGCGAAATGAGAAGCAGCCTGGAAATACACGTCCGAAAAAGAAGCCAATGAATACAAATTCAAACTTGATTGACTTACGACAGAGGTAGTAAATAAACGAAACCGAAACCAAGGAGAAACGAAAAGGAAGCAGAACGGATTTGTAAGAAAAAACCTCATGCCAATGTTTTTACCTACGACAGGGTCTTCAGGTGAAACTGTAGAAGAAGTAGGGTGCTTTGGGTGAGGTTAGATACGATACAGGCGTTAATAAGGTTAAGAAGAAAGAAAAGTAGAAAACAAATAGTCAGCAGCAGGCACTAACCACAAAAACGTTGTTCCTATTCTATTCTAGTCGACTACAACAAATCTATTTAGAGTTATTTTTGTTGTTTGTTCAGTCAAAGATACCTTATGTTTCTTTCGATTTTTGCCTTTATGACCGTTGTGGCTCTGCTTCACTGTGGTAGTATTCTCCTGCTATTTATCGTATGGTATTCATTCAGGTTAATTGACACAAAAAAACGGACCAAATCCCGACAATGAGAACAATTCAAGCCAAGGTGAATTTGGGATAGTCCAAATTAAGCACAGCACAATAAAGAGTTAGTCCGAGACAACCAAACAAACATCAACCCGTGAAAATCTCTAAAATCAATCAATCAACAATCTCTTACCTCTTCAACAGGTGATTCAGCTTTGGTTCCGTTACCGTTGGTGGCAGGTGCTACCAACTTACTCGCTAATGCGTCCTGCTGTCAAATTCAATAACAAAAACACATAGAGCCGACAATTTAAAACTTAAGACGTTCGGAAAATCACGGTAAAGTGCTTCTAGTATCAATAAAATAACGAGGTTAATGCCGCGCGCCACAACGTATGGGGTATCAAAAAAAGACGCAACAACACCTCAAATGTAAACAAAGCCCGTCTGGTTTCTCCAGAACCCAGGTGCCACGCAATATGGGGAGCAAAAAGGACCGAACTTTGTGGGGAGGTGACGAAAGACGATAGAAATTTTAGGAAATGAAATGAAGGGGTATGATTAGTCAAAAAGACGGAAGATAAAGGAGAAGCGAATAAATAGCCGAAATAGTCAAGGGGGCAGTGAGAGAGTTTGTTTGTGTGGCTAACCTGTGGCGACGGCGGGGCGGCCTCATCTGAAGAAACACTCTCTGAGTTAAGGCTGTTTTTCCTGGCCGTGGCAGCGGCCACTGTCATTGCCGAGCTCTTTGCCCAGCCCACCATGAAGCCGATGGAACCTACCTTAGTGGCCGACAATTCGGCCTGTGCTCCATCAACGGGATACCCATAATATTTTTACATTTGGCGATTTAGACAACAATCATTCGACATCGGAAGAAATCAATCAAAAAAAGAAAAAAGAAAAAAAAACTAAAAAAAAAACAAGACACTAAACAAGCACAACGGTTGTTACCTTAGCTTGGTCTAACTGGTCTCGCAAGTGCTGGACAGCTTGTCTCTCCTCGGCCAGCAGGGATTCCACAGCTTGCAACTGGTCTCGATGACTGCTCGATTGCGACGTCAACTCGGCAGCAGCTGCCTGGCGCTCCTTTTCCACCTCCTAAAACCGATTGTAAATTAGTTGCATGATTAACTAAAGAATAAATAAACGAAAATTACCTGTAATAGATGCTCTTTTTCTTTTTCAAGAGATTCAATGCGACTGTGAAGTGGGGCAACATCCACTTCAGGTTTCTGCTGCTGGGGTGCTTGGGCTTCTTGCTTCTGGCATTGGTCCATCCAAAAGTCTTTCTCCTGTTTTGCCGTGTTCAACTCGGACTCGAGTTGACTCATTTTCACCTTCCAAGAGACCTCTTCGGCTTCGATACGACTTTGCAGCCGGTTGAGGAGCTCTTCCGTCTGTGAAAGAACAGACTGGTAATGGAGAACTTGGGCCTGGGCCTTGGACTGTTCCTCTTTTTGAAGCCGTTCAAGAGACAACGTCACTTGACGGGCGAGGGACTCGGCAAAAGTGGCAGGTGCCGCCGAGGCGTCAAAAGTTAATTCAGGAAAGACTTTCTGTAGGCCTGAACCGATTGCTCGGTTGATATCGGCCGGATTGGGGGCGTTCATCACCGCCGTGGCACTGGCCTTCTTCAATTCGACCAAGGCTTTTTCGGCGGCCGCTAGGGCATCCATCGCTTTGTAATTCTTGTCCCTCAATTCATTGTTCTTCTTCTTCTGAGCTTCCAATTCCTCATCTTTGCCTCGTAGAGCGACTTCCAACTGAGACTGATGATCCTGTTGGTTTCTAGTCGCATTGTCCAGCTGCTGGCTGAGTGTCTGGGCTTCGCTGCGCAACCTTTCCAGCTCCTTCTGAGCTTCGGCTTCTTTGGCAGCCGCTTGGTTGCGTTCCACGTGCAACTGTTCTTGAATAGCTGCCCATTTGGCGTCTTCGTCCTGTCGTGTTTGCGACGAGTTCGATAGTTGCAAGGTGAGGGCTTGATTTTCCAAGCAAAGGCGAGACACTTCTTGTCTGATTCGCTCTTCATTCTGGGCCGCTAAGCTGCGCTCCATGGCCAAATCGCGATCCACTTTCGTGATGCGGTCTTCTAATAGCTGCTTTGTCCGTTCCATCTCCTCAAGCCGGGCCCTGGCATCGTGAGCAGTGTGCATCGACTGAGCTTCTGTCGCTTGGAGAGCTTCCCTCAGCTGGGCAACCTCGCGTTGCACTTCGTGGTTCTGTCCGGAACGGGCCTGTTCCGATTCCTGCAACTTGGCGGCGAGCAGGGCCGTTTGATTGGCTTGTTCCAGCAACTGCTTTTCCTTGTGCATCAAGAAATCTTCCAGCTGCTGAACCCGAGCGCCCATCTCTTGTTGCATTTGCTGGGCAGCGGCAAATCTGGCTTCGAATTGGTTCTTCTCTTCCTGGAGCCGCTGCAGCTGACGGAGGTGCTCGTCCGACGTCTGGGACACCTTCTGAGCTTGCTGGACCGCGGCACGGAGGACATTCACCTCGGTTACGTGCTGGTCAGTCGACTGTTGAAGTCGGGCAGTCAACAGCTGCAGCTCGGTCGTCTGACGAGCCAAAGACTCTTCTAGCTGCTTCCGTGCGGCAGCGGCACGTGTCCGTTCACTGGTCATTTCCGTTCCCAGAGTGCGCAACTATTGTAATCGAATAAAAAATGAGATTTCCGAGAAAAAGAGGGTTTTGTGTTGCAGTAATACCTTGTTCTGATAGACTTGCTTCTCTTCCAATTCTTCCTGTAGGGCTTTATCTTTGTCTGCCAATTGCTTTCTCAGGGCTCCGATGGGGTCTAGTCGGCCACCACGTTCCATCCATTCAGACTCGACCGCGCCAGATGCCTCTTGCTGTCGATTGAGGAGTACTTCAATCATCGTCTGCAATTCCGAAGACGTCAACGGCAGTTGACGAAGGGCCGACAAGAGTTTCTCCGTGCCCCCCACTTGCAAGAGAAGTTCTTCTCCGCCGTCAATTGTATCGACCGAATCCGTCTTCGTGTTCTTCTTGCGCTGCTTCTTCGGCGTGCCGGGCTGCTGGGCTGGCTGGACGGCTAGGGCTGACGTGTTGCTCTTGGTCGTTATGAAGGCCACTTCTTTGACCGCAATCGGCTCGACTACCGGCACTTCAGAGGCCACTATCTTTTCCTCGACGACAGCAACCGGTTTAGGTCCTTTCTTCTTATCCTTTCCTCCTTTAAGTTCCACGTCATCTTTGGGCGGGTGCTCCATGAAATGATTCAGCGAATCTACATCCGGATCAAATGTTTCAGTGGAAACCTGATCACGGTTCCGCAATATCGGCTTAACCTGAATTTAACGATCATGTATATTACTCTACATGGTGTAAGGTGTTGGATTGAGTGTCAAGTTACCTTTTCCTTCTTGTCACTCTTCTTTTTCTCTTTCTCTAAATTGGCTAGAAGAGGCTCCTCGGGGATGACTTCAGCATCTGGTTCAAATTCAACATGTGGCTTCTCTTCAAAAGAAACTACTGGCTGGCCAGCAGAGGCTGGATGGCTCTTGCCTTTCTCCTTTTCCTTGTTCTTCTTCACAGCTTGCTTCTTGGGTTTCTTGTCCTTATCTTTATTGGACTTTTCCCCTTTTAGAAGGCTGTCGGCAAATTGTTGTTGCTCGGCCAACACCTCTTCAAATGGCTTCTCCTGCAATACATCAACCAAATCTTGTCATAGGATTAGGGCTCTTGAGAACATGTCAAATCCTCATCATACCTGGAAACTTTTGACTGAAATCAAGTAGAGTACAACAGCTGTGATGGCACATATTACGAGACCAATCAAAACTGAGGCGAGGTCCATCTTGAAGTCTAGGAAAACAAAAAGAAGTGTTAACGTCAAAGATAACCATCAGATACAGGATGAACACACATATTGGGGCTGCACACCACCATATGTTCCACAATACGAATAAATCTAAAATGGCTGACTAAGAAGTGTCACCAAAAATTCACATATACCACTCCCTATTTTCACTTTAGAAAGAAACCGGCAGACAAACACACGCCATTGTTAAAGAAAAAAAAACCCATAGGGCTGATGGCCGTGTGAACGCACGTCAGGCTCGGTCCTCGAGTATTACTTCCGCCAAGAACCATATTGAAATGTGAAAGTAAAACTGGTTCCTCAATACTTACTCGGTGTTCGAAATCCGAAGAAACGGGAGGAAACTCAAAAAAGAGGAGAGTGGAAATTGATGGACAGAAAGATATAAATAGGTCTTGGGGAAAAAGAACAAATTCAACAGTTCAATGCCACGTCTAGGTGCTGGATGGAGCCATTCGCGAGTTGTCCATATGCCGGTTTTTGACTGCGTGAGACGGGGTGGGTGAACGGTGAAGGGAGAGAGCCAGAGAGAGGGAGACTTACCAGAAAAAAAAAGAGAAGCGATACATTCGACGAGACGACTAGACAACCATGTTCGTAAGCAGACGACGTCGGCCTACTCAAATAATGATAATTCCCCACCCCCGTACGGCCGTACACAACGCCATCTCTCTCATTGAATCAATTAACCCACATTCAACCTTCGTTCAATCATTCACCCCTGATTTTGAAAAAAACACGTTTTTCCATATTAAGCTTATCAGATTGTCGAGTTCATTTCGCCATGTCGTGCAACTTTTTGTTTCAAGTTCATCAACATTCCTTTCTTGTAAAGCCACTGATTTCAACATCTGATATTCAATGACCTTTTAATTATTTGCCTGCTGAATAAATTGTCCTCGAAATTTAAAAAAACAAACATGTTTTTGCTCGCAATTCTTTCAGAGTTTAGATTTAATCAAGATCGAACCGGTTGACAATTTGATTTCTGCCGCTAGTGGCGCTGCCCACCCGTTTGAGCAAGTGCAGACTGACCTTGTAATTTCTTGACTTCAATGTTATGTGCTTGGAGCGGATTCCTTGTTGATTGATTTTTGGAGTTCGGAATTCCTGTCACGTCTCACAGCCCAGCTGAATTTTCTCTACTCCGGTCGATCTCCAAAGTTGATTAGTCCCTGACTTTTGTGACTCGTTTTATTCAATTAACTGCAAGGAACGAGATGATAGTTGAGACATGGCCACTCAGCAGTTGTCGGCTCACTTCTGGACCTTAAGAGACGATGTTATCATTCCAGACTGCGACCTTGGAGCCTTCAAGTACGTTATCTCAAACTCTGAATGTTTATGACGACGTAAATAACACAAGCGATAATGAGCTATCATGTTTCTACTATGTTTAAATATAGATACCAACAGAGTAAAGATGGGGATTTGCTGTCGGGGCCTTATGGCCAGCTCAAGAGGACTCTATGTCAGAGCCGTGATAAGGTGTCTACCCCTAGTAACAAGCGCCCTTCACGTCTGAGGGATAACCTCGTGGAATTCGAGGTTGGTTGAATGTTATCACACAATATTTGACATTGTTGACATTCCATGTTTTCTCTCACAGGATCTGTTGGCACATCATGTTATTGCTCATGTCGGATGGTCTGTGACTGACTATGGTCTCGGGTTGATTGTGTTTAGCAATGGATTTATTGTCCATCTCACAGTGGATCTCCATCAGACAGATGTTATTGATATTATTATTGACAAAAGTCTCGAAGGGAAACTGTTAGCTGACATTGTTGGTGGTGAGTCATATTACAGCCAAGGTTGACAAGGAATATCACATCATTGTTTATTTTTGAAAAACCAGTTTGTAGTTCATCTGATTTGTTGGTGATTGCTCATGGAATTCCTCATTTGACGATCATTGCTACCAACCAGTCCGCCTTTAATACGGTCCGCCCCCCGCTATTGAATCAGTGCAATGTGACAGTCAACAGCGTCCAACTCCCAGGGCCGGGAACTCGTCGTCAAGAAAGGAGAATCACGCTTGCCCCCAACAACTCGAGCGTAAATCTCAATGTCTCATAGTCACATAGTCCAGCCGGCATCTAACATTTGAGATTTTTTTGTTTTTCATCCCATTAGATTTGTGTCTGGTGGGAAAGAGAAGGTGGCGAATTGTTTGCTTGGGCCCCCGTAGTCAGAGCCGAGGATCGAGCCAATATCCTCGTTTACTCAACGTCATCCGAACTGATTGCTTGCCACTACACCGAGCACAACCCTTTCTCGGTGGAGTTTAGTGTCAAAGACAGCGCTCAATTGAGGGTAGCCGAGTTGCTATCTTCAGCCAAGGTACAACAAAATTTTTATTCCCAACCTAAAACATATCATCGAAAACGCCAATATTTAACTCGAAAATTTTTCGTTTATTCAGGGCCGGCTGAGTGTCCATTACACAATTTTCAATGTGCAGCAACCTTTCAAGCCACTTCAACGCCGGCTTTTAAGAATCCCGGCTCTTCCCCGGTGTCACTCGCACAGCCCGGACGAGCAAATCTTGTTGCTGGGCTGCGTCGACGCCTCTGTCATCACCTGGGATGTAACCAAAGACACCATCACTACCTACAAATCCTCTTTCGTAAGTTTTGATCACACAAGTCTTTCCCCCTTTAATCCTTTTTTCTAAGAGCTCGTTATCCGCTTGTTTTGATATCTAGATACCCTTTCACGTGTCTTGGCACGGAAGTAGCGCCTTTTTTACCGTTTGTGGGGAACGAGGACAGATCCAGTGCTGGGACAGGGCGTTGAGCCCGCTTTTACTCCGACTCCAACGCGGTGCGGACGGATCGCCCGTTTTGCATTTACAACAATATTTACGGCACCAGCCGTCGGTTCTCGCCTTGAAATGGCCGGAATTACCTCAGCATCTGAGCAATCCGAGGGATTCGCCGGTGAATTCGACTGCGCAAGTCAGGCTGAAATCTATGCGGAGCATCCGCAAGAAATCCCGATCACCTGGCGTCACCTCCGAAACGGGTCAATATCGCAGCAACGCCAACAGGACGGCGGCTCAACACTTGTTGGTCTGCTTCGAAAGAGGCCCAGTCGTTTGCCTACAATTCCTCACCAGCTGCTGGCCCGGCGGCTCCTCCATCGACTCGCTTTCCCTCTGCGCCGAATACCTCGTTTGGCAGCAGCTGGAAGCGGCCGTCCAGCACTTGCTCTCGCTCAAATGGACCAATGTCAGGAGCTTCAACGAAGAAGACATTCTCCTCGGCTGTTTGGTCAAAGTAGTCAACAGTTTGCTGCATCAGCCGAGTCCGGTGGCCGACAACCTCCTCGAAAGAGTCATCACCAACTTGCTGGACGCGGTTAGAGGCGATGACGCACTGGCCGAACCGGTTTTCGACGCAGCCAGAAGGTGCTGTCGGGCCATGTTTCGTCGCGGACGGCTTCAACTGGCCGCCGTCTACGCTCTGAGACTCCAAGATGCCGATCTGTTGGTCGAGCTGGTCCTTCACGCCCGCAAGGCCGGAGACGAGGCTTTGGTTTCTCAAGCGACGACCATTCTGGACTGCGTCCGCGACGGTTTTTCCTCGACCGATTCGACTTCTTCCAGATCGTCTAGAACGTCCTCTTACACGTCGAGCAGCACCGAAAGTAGCGGCTCGTGTTCGACGTGCGATGAAAGTCATCCGACGGCCGACGAGCCATCGCACCAGCTATCGAATCTACGTCTAGGTGTGTACAATATAGAACGTGATCTGTATTCATCATAATAATATCCACAAGCTCATTTTCATGTCAATTCAATTGTTTTTTCCAAGTAGAGGACAACAACGAAGACCAAGTTCACGTCATAAGCTTTGGAGTCGTTTGAGCTGACTGGTCGTCGGTCTTAATACTCTTCTCTTCCCACAATGTCCGGCCGGTGCACAAGCAGATCCTCTTGTTGTTCTCCATAATGCCGGCCGAGCGGGCAATGATGCCGCATCCGATTCTTGGAAGACGCAACAAACATTTGGTTATTATCGAGTCATAATAATGTTGTTAGACTTTTATTATCATTACCTTTCGCCGGAATTGCCGTCCAACTTGGACAGGGTGTTGGACCCGCGACCTAGGTCGTCCGCCTGGGCCGTCACAGCCAGTGAACGCCCAATCATGTCTTGTACTTTGATGAATTTGTCGATGATTCGAAACGCGGCTCTTCCGCTTTCGTCCGCCACGATATTGCCCAAATCTCCCAAGTGCTACTAATTGAGCGTTGAATAAATTATTACGAATTTTCTACAATTTGTAACTAGTTTGGAATTGGCCTTATTTTCAATTACCCTGTTACCGATGTCGTCGTTAGGGCCGCCGTGCGGCGCAGCGTAGGGATTGTAATGATCCCCTATGCTGTCACATCCTTGACTCAAATCACCACTGGAATGAATGTGGAAGCCGTGGAGTCCCGGTTTCAGGCCATCAATGGTCCCATCAATGATGCAGTCATTTTCCACTTCGGTGAACCTCACCACACCCTGAACGGGCCCCTTGGAGAAGCCAACAGGGTAGCCCATTACAGCTACGGCAGAAGCCAGCTTCTTGGAACCCACTCCAGTGATGACGACACGCTTGCCAGTGGATTCCAGTATGGATTGCAGCTGGTAGATTGGTAGGCTGCTTTCGACCATCACACTTTCTTGGCTCAAGTTGACCTCAAACTTTTTAACGCCATCTCTGCCGTCCAGAGTCTTGTTGATTTCATCAACGCACGACTGACACGACATCGGCACGGCAAACTCGATCTAATAAAAAAAAGGCGAGTCGTAACTAGAATGGATGTCATTATGAAATTGCATTGCCATTTGGCTTGTTACCTTGGTGATGAGCGCCATGTCGCACACCACTCGATAAACGCAGTTTGAAATGCAAAACAACTAGAACCGACTGACGTTTTTCCGTCGATTTCGTCTGCCGTTTTTTGTTTTGTCCAAAGACTGGCGACGTTGACAGATCGATAAGTAACGATGTAAGGAATGTCTTGTATTATTTCGATCAATCAAAAAAAGTGGAGCAATGGTTTTTTTCATGCTATAGAATATGGTAATATCATCGATTAAATATGCGAATAAAAAAAAGGAGACAACGGGAAATCGCGTGGGGGGACTTATTGTTCGAAAATGGCCGTGGCCGTCTCCCCGCCCCCACACTAGCCGACTTTCCCAGCGCGTCCCCCGATCCAAATTATTTAATAAAAAAAACAATTTGTGTGGGCGCCAAATATGATAAATTGGAAAAAAACGCTTCCGTTCTCATCACACTTTTTCTCGACATCGTTATAGTTAGTAAAGTTATAGTCACAACACTTGCACGGTATCAAAAAGAAGGGAGGAAAATGAATAACTGTTTGCAACAATCATCGGAACGATGAAGAAATGTTTTCAATTTTTGGTTATTTTTTTATGAGAGGAAGAAGAAGAAAATGTTATTTTATACATGCTTGGCAGATAACTTCTTCCCTCCGCATTTTTTGTTGTTGTTGTTGTCACACTCTCCCATCAATATCATAAGGCTATAGACGAATGGTTTTTCCCCTTCCCTTCCAAGTTTTGTAGAGTGTGGTTGTGTTATAACCGCGTGATATATAATAAACTCGACAAATAAGTTATTTCTTTTCTTTTTTTTGCCGTCGATAAAAGTGCACCATGAGGAATGATTAATGACGAGAGAAAAATAAAACAATTAAAAAATGGAGATATTCGAGAAAATGGCGAGACGAGGATAAAATACTGGACGTATACGACGCTGTGTGATGAATTATTATTATTATTAATAATTATTAATAGTTGATTTTTTTTTTGGTTTGTGATAAAATTTGTGTTTTTTGAAATATTTTTTTATGTAAAAAAATTGAACGTAAATCGTATCTTTATGAAAGAAATTATTTTCGAATCGTAAAAACCACCACCGATGATCAAATAGAGATTTGTTGTTGTTTTTTCTTCTTGTAAAAAAAATCACAATATGGAAAGAGATAGAGAGAGAAAAGGGGGGGTTGGGGGGAATTGATTTAAGGTGGGAGTAGGGCGTGCCAGTGACATATTTGTTCTCCGGCAGCTTCTCTCATCTCTTGCCAGTGTTCCGTCTGTTGCTCGACGGAACTGTCGAATCCGAGGGAGATCCAGCCGATGAGCTCGCGCCGTTTGAGACTTCGCTTGTTGACAACAGAGATGAGCAAGGTGACTTCGGCCAGCTGGAAGAGCGTCACCTGGAAAGCGAACGTCTCCAACCAGGTCGGCCCGCCGTCCGAATTCTTTTTGGGTAACGTTTTGGCCCGGCCGAGCTCCTGGCCCGTCTGGGTCAGCAGCATGATCTTGACGCAAGCGTCCGGCGTCCGGCTCGACGTCCAGCTCCTCAATGAAGCCGCCCGGAGGATCTCGACCGAGAGTCTGCCCGTCGTTCCGTTGTAGGCCAATCCCAGGAGAAGTTCGGGTATTCCGTTCCTGGGCGGGATCATTTCGGGCGGCCATTGATCCGACGGCCCTATCGACGTCGGACTGATGTCGCCTCCTCGACTGCTGCTGCTGCTCGTGCTCCTGCCCAGAGCCGCCAACGATTTCTAATTGGATGCAAACCAGCCAAGTTTGAGGTTAGGAAAAGTGACGTCAGCCGGGCACAATGAATAGGGCACAGACTTTGAACGGGCCAGACTTGGTCTCGAGGGCGACTTGAATCGTCTGTTCCCGTTGGTGATCCAAAGTCAGCGATGCCAGACCGACGAAAGCCTCCCCGAGGAGCCTCTCCCTGCGTAGCCGTTCCGAGCAGTAGAGCCGTAGACGGATGCCGGTGCTGCTCAATTCGGCCGGCTCGATCCGGCTGAAGACGAACGTTTCCATGACGGAGACGCTCATGGCGTTGATGGTGGCGCCAATCGGGTCGGGCACGTAGCGCAATTTGCTCTTGCAGCGCTGCTTCCGGTCCGGCAGCAGGAGCAACCTCATCTGGACGGAACTGTTGCGGCCGACGCACAAGAGCTGGCGCAGCTCGATCACACGCACCACCAATTTGCCCGTCGACGAATTGTAGCCGAAACCCATTTCGCAAATCGCCTTGTTGTTGCTGCAGTGACCGGCCAAAATCACCGACCCGCTCACCGATTCCGACTCGCCGAACGTGCTCGACATGTCCGTCATGTCCATCATGCTCTCCTATGAATTTCATCGTCTTATTAATGAATATTAGAGCTAAAAAAATATACTAGAAAAGAACGTACAGATTGAGAAAGGGTACCGAGACTGCCCATGTGGATCATGGAACGAAGGCGACCGAGTCCGGTGGCCGTCAAGACGGCCAGACTTTGACTGAGACCTCTACTAGCTCTTAATTTGTTGCCAACTGACGGCTACATGCAAACTAAAGATTTCAACTGACTTTGTTGCATGCGAATGAAATAATACGTACCGGACTGCTGGGCGTTTCTACGTCTATAACAACGTCCGTCTGCTGCCCAGTTTCTGGTATTGGTTCTAGGAGACTGTTGTCGACATGCAAAGTGTTTGTGCCACTACTCACATCGCAATCGGTTTCGGCTAAACTGGACTGGCGTTGAGTAGGCGGCGGTCTGGACGACGTCCATTCGTCCAGTCTCTGGATATCGTCGTGATCCAGTAGCCTCTGCTGTTGCTGATGAGCCAAATCTTCCCGTCGATTATTAGCGGCCCTCTGTCTGAGGACGGCCTCGGCCGATGATCGATGACGCCTTTGCTGCTGCTGTTGCTCCGATGATGATGACGACGCCTGATGTGAATGATGATGAGGATGGTCCGGATGATCGTTGATGGCGCTGGCCGATGATGATGAATTACTCGCCTCCGATCCATCACTTTTTTTTGAGCCACGCGTCGAGGTAAACCCACAAAAAACAAACGAGAAAACGCAAGTTAATGACTCATTCATGACTACTCTCCGCCCGTCGTTTCAATTAGCCCCCCAAAAGTCGGCTTTAGCGTGTAGTTAAAAAACTACTATACCTTCAATATATATCTAGCTCTTGCCCGATTTTATGACGTGTGCTGTACTCGTATGTATTATAGACTGCTACTAACGGAGTAACGGGGCCAGGAACTGCTGCTGCCGGCGGAGTAGAGAGCACACGCGAGAAATCAATAGTTTCAAGGTTCTCTCCCTCGCTCGACTCTCTGGCTGCTCCTCTATTCCGTCTCTTTTTTCTTTCCTCTCCACTTTTCGTGGCGGCAGCGGCCTTTTCGCTCATCGCTTCTACTGTATCAACCTTAGAGTGCTACCGTCGAGTCTCTCCAGTACACGTAGAGAGACGAAATGACAACTTCGCATGCGGTACAATTCCATTATATAGATCTACGATGCACCAAAAGTCTCTCTCTCTCTCCTACACCGCCGGCTATATAGACCCCCCCTCACACGGAATATTCGATACGCCGAAATGGCTGGACGCGTGACAAATCGTCCGTGATGGTCCCCGGGCCGTTCTCTCTTTTTTTGTTTTGTTTTGTCCCTGTTATTATACATCCGGCCAAACAACAACAACCGGTGCTGCTGGTAACCTGACGGGGTAAAAAAGAAACAAAACAATGGGATCGTAGTCGACGGTCGTCTAGCAGCTCCTTCCTGATGTCGGCGAAATCGATAAATCTCATCTGCAGTCCATGACGCAAACGGGACCTTCATTCACGCTCCTAGAGGCCCTAGCAGCTGTTGATGATGATCGATAGTCATACTAGCTACTATATAGCGGCATCACTAACATATATATATAATACAATGGATGGGCCAGCAGACGGACGTGTACCTGTGCAGGGCCAGATTGAGCTTGTGGTGGACGCGGCCTCGCTGTTGCGGCGGATACGGTAGTGGCTGTTGCTGCGGCGTCGTGCAATCTTCTTCGTCCAGGTCGTCGTCCAGCTCATCGTCCGGCGGGTAGAATGTATTGGGACGGTGAGGCATGGCGGCCGCTTGGGCCGCTTGAGCCGCCGCCGCTGCCGCCACGGCCACCACCGACGACGGCGACGGATAATAAGCCAATTTCTCTTCGGGCAGACATGGCAGCGAACTCGGACGGGAAGGCCGGCTCCTACTGTTACTACTAATGCCCCCAAAAAACGGACGTTGATTTAGTTGTCTTTATTATTATGAAGAAAAGAAAAAGAAGAAGAAGAACCTGGGATAGAGAGGATGATGAGACAAGTGACCGACGTTGTCCGGGCCGGCCAAATTGCTTTGCGACTGCTGTTGCTGATGCGACTGCTGGGGCGGAATAGGTTTGTTAGGTGGTGCGATACGAGTGAGGACGGGCAGAAGCCATTTCTGTAATGGAGGCAGGTGGTGCACGAGAAGAGTCACGAGGAACAACAACAGGATCAAACTGCTGACGACGGCCACCAACAAACCGGGCCACCACGGTTCCGTCTCCATCAAAGAACCTGTCCGTCCATCCAAACAGACACAAATCAATTAGCCACTAAACCGACTACCCTCATTTTTCTTAAGTCAACAGAAATTTCAAACCCGGTGGACGAAGAGTCGGGGCTCCAGTAGAATTTACATCGACTGTTGCCGTTGTGTACATGATTCGACTGGAGCCAAAATAAAAAGAAAACAGCCCCACATATGACACAAAAAAAATGTGTTTGCTGGCCTGGCCCAGGCGCCTGTGTTTCCGCAGGTGCGCAACACAGCTGTGCGCTCATTAATAAATATTGACGGAGTCGAGTAGTCGACAGCTACGACGACGACGCGAGTATACCAGCGAAAAACTTTATTTCCTTTTGACGAGCATCTCCCAAACAACAATCCCCAATGGCGGCCAAAACAACCCCAAAGTCTCTTACCTTCTTCAACTTTTAGACGAACGAGACGGCCGATAACTTGTGGACATGATGATATCCTTTTTGTTTTCTTTTCTCTCTTTTTTGGCAAATCAACAGCCGACGGAATGGAACACACAGACACACAATTCTTTTTGGATTTCTCTGACGGCCTTTTTTTCTTAGCTCATTTTGGTGGTGGTAGGGCTGGTGGCACAGTCAGTGGTTGCTACGACAGAGCGAGTCTCCCTGGCCTCGGCCCGTCGACGGCCCTGGCGAACTCACGAATCCCCTCAACCAAACAATATCGCAGGCTGCCGGGTCGAAGCTGCCAGCTCGGCTGCCGAAGCTTTTTCCGACGGAACGCAACTCGGCGACGTTTGCTCATGCGCTCACTTTCCTAACGTCTTTACGCCGTCGCGCTCTGACCAAACTGCCAAATAGATATCACCCAACGACGACGACGACGACTAGCTCCAGCCACCCAACAATCGATAAAGTGAAATCCTTTTTGCTTTCGCTTCTCTCGCCGGCCAACTTACTACTTTTCTTTTCTCTTTCTCATTCTTTTTAGCTACTAGAGTTTTTTCCGGTCGGGCGGAGAAGACTAGCTGTTGCTTCAACGCCAAAAGAACCCACTTTGCATATTCAAATCCAATTAAAAGACAAGATAGAGAGAGATTGAATAGCTTCATGACGACAAAAGGGAATAAATGGTCGGCTCGTTAGGAGAAGAAAAGAAGAGACAACAGAAAAAAATGCTGTCGATGACTTAAAAAGAAATAACAGGCATCGTTGCCTGCCATGTAAACAAAACCCAATTATTCATCCGGCGGCCGGCAAAAAGAGAGAAACTGATACTCTAATAAAATATAGATTCTGTGAACTCTGTTGGTGAGATGATGTAGACTAGAGAAAGAAAAAGGGAGTTTTCTAATATCTATTCGAACCGGACTTCTCAATTTCCTCCTCTATGAACCGTATTACATGACAATGGCGCGATAACGTAGCATATTGAAAACATTGGACCTTGAAACATCTGGACGTCAGACGATCGTCTGTCGGCCAGCTCCGCACGACAGAATGAAAATAAAAGAAGAGGACGACGATGAAAGAGACCACGGTTTCAACGTCAATTTTTTCCGCCGGTTTTGGAGGCTGCAGCATCTCCTCTTCCCTGGAGTCTTTTCCCTGCCACTAGGCCTTTTTGGACTCTTACTTTTAGTGGCTCTCTTGGGTAAGGTGCTGTTCTCTAACTTTTTCTCATCTGGTCTTTGACGGTCTACTTTTAAATTGCAGATGAATTCATCATTTATGGCGTTGGCCTCATACCCAGCGGCTTCTATCAAGTTTTGGGTGAAAAAGACTTTCCGGGTTTTGTCAAGCAGACTATGAAAAGTGTTGGGATCATCACAGCTGTGGCGGTGAACAAAGCCATCAAAACATACATATCTCAAGTTCTCAATTTGACGTGGAGGCAGCTTCTCACCAGGTCTGTCCACCGACTCTACTTTACTGGTATCAACTATTACCAGCTCAATGTTTTAGACAAATATGTGGACAATCCGTAAGTAAACATGCACATTCTGTTTGTCAATTGTGCTGTCATATTAAACTGTTTGTTTTGCATGCAGGGATCAGAGGATAGCAGCTGATATCAACATTTTGTGCCTTGTCTACAGTGGAGTGGCCATCAAAGTTGTAGTTTCCCCTTTTACTATTGCCTACTACAGCTATCAAGCCTATGTTGGGTACTTTTCAAACATAATTCTTCTCTTTTTGCTACTATAATTGTGAGTTGCTGGTTTTCTCAGAACAGGATGGGTCGGGCCTACATCTTGCTTCCTCTTTTTCCTCGTTGGCACGGCTGTCAACAAATTGCTCATGTCACCCATTGTTGCTTGGGTGGTGAAAAATGAACGCCGGGAAGGCGACTTTAGGTAAAGTTTTTCATATTTCCATTAAAAATGCCTTAATTAAATCATTAAAAACCCGACAGGTACAAGCATATGCAAATTAGAAGCAACGCCGAGTCGTTGGCTTTCCTAACAGGCGCTCGGCTGGAAGAAGCCAAGACGAATAATAAATTGGACGTACTGCTCAAGACGCAACACAGTCTGTACGGCCGTCAATTCTTCCTCAATTTGGCCGTCAATTTGTTCGATTACCTGGGCAGTATCATCAGCTATTTGGCCTTAGCCGTCCCTATCTTTTCCGGTCGCTATGACGACGTCTCGTCGGCCGAACTCAGTGCCCTTATCAGTCAAAATGCCTTTGTCTGCATCTACCTCATCTCGACATTCAGCACATTGGTCGATTTATCATCTAGCGTGACGTGAGTCTTCAATCAAATGCCAATCCATTCCATCCAATCACTAACCCTTTGTGATCACAACAGACAACTTGCCGGCGTGACGCACCGAGTATCCGAGCTTATTGAACGACTCCAGTATTTGGACGATAGGAATTCCCCGCCGGAAACGCTGGAAAACAAGTCAGAAATTCCATTTGAGTAATAACCCGCCCGCCCTGACTCATTGTTTGTCCATTTAGTGATCTGAGAGTGGTCAGCGTTGCCAAGAAAAACTCGAGCGGAATAGACGGCGACTGTGCGACGCTGAAGGAAGACGGATGTGTGCTAGAAGGCGTCGCTTTCAAAGCGCCCGGTCGGACGGAGGAATTAGTCAGAGACCTGTACCTGCACTTGAAGCCGGGCGAGAGCTTGCTCATCACTGGTAGTAGCTCTGCGGGCAAAACGAGTTTATTGCGCGTTTTGCGCGGTCTCTGGAGGCTGGGCCGCGGGTCCGTGACCGCCAATTACACTCCCGGACCGTGCGGTGTACTCTTTCTACCTCAGAAACCTTATTTGACGGATGGAACGCTCAGGGAACAGGTACCACATATATTTATATGCCCGACTGTCGCCTTCACTTACCTCCCGACTCTGTCTTGATTGCATTATAGATTACGTTTCCGCTTAGCGTCGATTTGGAGTTGATCACCAACGACGAGACGGAACAGTTGCTCCACTATTTACAGACGATGAAGTTGGACGGACTTATGAGCAGGATAGGAGGGCTGGATCGACCCGTAGAGTGGAATTGGTACGACGTCCTATCGCCCGGCGAGATGCAGCGTTTGTCTTTCATCCGATTACTCTACCACAAGCCGGCCATGGCCTTCCTCGATGAAGCTACATCTGCCCTGGATATGGAGATGGAACAGTTACTCTACAGCGCCGCAGTCGACAGAGGCATCACTCTAGTCAGTGTCGGACATCGCGCTTCCCTTCGTGCCTTCCATCAACGATTGTTGCACCTCAAAGGAGACGGTAGCTGGACGCTAGAACCCATCCAGCACGAACCTTCCAGCTAGAAATTCACTCCAAAAAAGCGGACCAGCCATAATTTGTTACTAGAGAAAATTAGTTTTATTTTTGAAACAGAATGTAATTTAGCCGTTGGGAGAATAATAGACGACCCGGAAGTTGGGCAATTACCTAATAATATAAAATTACTAAAAAGTTTTAGGCTTCAAAGGATGAAAGTTTTTCTGCCAAAGTTGGTCTTGTTTTTTTGACGGATTCTTCCGGTTGTTCCGCATCACCAGACGACTTCCTCTTACGGGTATATTTCTAAACAATTACAAATTGTAATTTTTTAATCGAATTGGAAATTTGTAAACAATACCTGGCGTTCTTCTTCCGACAAAGTTTTGAATTTCTGAGCTCCCAATCGAACCAACTCGGCGTCGTTGGCATCGGGATGGTCCAATTGGAGTTGCGATTTGTTTTGGTCCAGCCACAACATGAATCCGCTTTTAGGTGGCGCTGTCGGTACCGTCGGCGAAGTTTCTTGCGGCTCTTCCTGAGTCGCCGTGACTTCTTTGGTGGCGGCCGTTTTCTTCATGCCGAACAGAGTCGGTTGTTTGGTCACTTTGGCTTTGACGTTCTCTTTCGACGGGCCGGTCGATTTCGGCGGTTGGGTCACTTTCTGATCAAAGACGGCAAGGCCCCGAGGAGTTGGCGTCGGTGAAGAATCGTCCGTAATGGATGTCTTCTTAGCGAATGGATTTTTCCTGTTCTGACTCAATGGCCGAATTGTCTTGTCCACTGGGCCGGCTCCCGTCACCGAAGTCTTCCTCTGCCTCGCTTGAAGAATCGGATTGTCTAAACAAAAGAAAACATTTATACAACTTCTGGCCAATTAAATTTTAATTTGAAAAAATTACCTTCGATCTCGAGAACAGGTGGAGTGGCAGCAAACATATCCCTGTCTTCGTCAAAGTTGTGGACAGAATTGGACATGAATGAAGACTGAGCCGATTCGACCAAGGCCGTCTCTTCGGCTTCACGTTCCTTGACTAATTGCTCGGCCATGTCCGTCAATCGATTAGCTAATTGGCGTTTTCTGGCTCTCGTAGCGTACTTGACGGCCAGCTGGAGTAATTGTTCGCTGTGCATCCAATCGGCCACTTCCAGAGCCCGCACTTCCCGTTCAGCTTGACAGGCCAACTGTTAATCGACCAAAAAGAATCCAATGAATCAAATCATCACCGGATAAACAAAAAAAAAACCCACAAACTTACAGCAAACATTTTCATCAAGGATTCCTTGGTCAACCGTTCGGCTTTGTCGCGAGGATCGTCCACATCGAATCCGGTCTGATTCAGGGCGTTTGTTAATTGAATTTGCATCGAAGACTGGATAAGCGATTCTTCCAGCTGCGTCTTTTCATTGCTGACGTCACACAGAGGCAGTTTCACGTCCAGCAAGGCCATGTTGGGTCTCGGCAGTGTCGGAGGGTAGCGGGCGCCTTTGCACAAGACGCAGCGGACGCATTTTTCCAGCTCGCTCAATCCAATGAGGAAGTAATGGTCCGATTTACCCTTGACGTTTTGTCGCGTGTCCAGCAATGGCATCCACATGCCCGAACGGATCTGAATTTGCAAAAGACCGCTACTATCCATCGTCGATAATGTTCCTTCGTCGCTGAACCCGGCCCAAGACAAATCACATTCCGGTCCGAGCGGTAGCGCCTGCGGACTGGCCAGCCATTCGTAACCAATCGGCGATTTCCGGTCGATGCCAACTAAGCCATAACCGAGGGATTGCTCTCCAAACGGTCCTAAGAAATCACAATTTAATTGATGTAATTAATAACTTAAATCTTAGATAAATTTATACCTATTGAAGTGTGGTAAGCCATCATAAGTTTGGAAGTGTGTCCAGCAAGGCAGACGATAGGGCCAGGTAGGGAAATGGTGCCTCGTTGGAGACCCGAAGTTGTAAACAGTCGGAGCAATCGTCTAGAAGTGGCCACAGCTACCCAGGTATCCCCAACGGCCAAGGCTAGAGCGTCTTCTCCGACGGGTAAGGTGGTGGACCATTCCTTGTGTCCGTCCCAGGCGGCAAAATTGACGCAGACGATCTTGCTGGGTGAATCTTCTTGTGCCGGGCAAGCCAGTAGTAAAGCAGAAGAGGATAGAGCGGCCATGGTGTGGCTAAAAGTGTTGGGAATGTGTAATCCGTGGTGGATGGAAGTGTCGTGAAACTCGACTTCGATGCTGCTGACACCTTGGTCTCCCTCTTCTCCAAAACAGCGAACAATTCCGACGTTGTTCCAGACCATATATCGGTGATGGAGGTGAACTGGAGACGATCCGGGCTGGAACGGTTCTTGTCTTTTGGTGGAAGACTGAGGAAGACGCCTGGTCATAGGGCTAGAAGGTCTGCTACTCATCTTGGAGGCTCCATCGTCCAAAATATCAAAATCTATTTTGAAGAGAATGTTAAGCTATTTAAAACTTAAATTCATCCCTAATAATTCGACTATACCCATGGCTGACGATCGAGCTCCAGTATAAACATCTAGGCCGTCTTCTTCGTTGGTCGTAAATCCAGTATCTTTCTTGATTTGGCTGATGGATATCTCTGCTTCGTCATCATCGATGAGTTCGGTGGACCTGCTTGATTTAGCACTTTGTTGTAATTTTCCATCCTGTTGAGACTGGCCGGTGACGTTGTCCAACAAACCAAGGTAACCCTTGCAGTCGCAGAATGCAATTTCTTTCTGAGTGATCATAGCTGGGTTCCAGGCCATATTGCAAATTTGTGTCTTCTTTTCATGCTGGAAGGAATTGATGACTGTTTTGGATTGCATATCCCATATAAGGATATCTCCAGCTTTCGAAGAAGTGGCGAGAAACTTTCCACATGGTGACCAGCAACAAATAGAGACCTAATGTAAAAGAGATTTTAAGATAGCTTTTAAAGGATTTAGCACAATAATGTTTAGACCTCTTTAAGGCGATCTTCAGCGAGTTCAACAACTTCTTTCCATGTGTTCCTATCCAGAATTTTTACAGTCGATGATTGGAAAGATGGAATTGCTAGGTAGCGGCCGTTCGTTGGTTCAAACTGAATGCGGCAAAGGGAAGGCGAATTGCCAAAATCATTGCTTGTCGGGCCCCACCGCCAAGATTGAAGTTGTTTACACGTACTAAGAGACCAGACACGGACAGTTCCGTCACAACTACTAGACGCCTTAGGGTAATCAAATTATTGTCCATAAATCACGAATGTAAACAAGTATTTCAACTGACATACCAGGAACTCTGACTTTGGATCAAGGCTGACACTAAGGATGGGTGCGGTATGTCCTTCAAACACAAGTTCTTTTGCTACACTTCCCGAGCCTAGATCCTTCACTTTGATAGTCATATCACTGTAGAAACCAATATACTTAACAGTTTAATTTTCACAAACAAAAAATTGAAGTAACAGACCCTGAACCAGCTGCAACTTTAGTTCCATCTTTGTTAAATGAAATGTGAGTGATTGTTGAGGTAAATCGTGTGACAATACCATCAGTCTGATTGTCTGGATGAGAAAAAATTTGCAGAACATGCATGTCTGTCCCAACATACACTTTTTTGTTCTAAAAATAAATAATTTATGGGTTAAACCTCTTGATAAAAAGCAGCTAGTATAATACCTTAAAAGTAATGGCTGTGGCTTCATCTCCAACACGAACACATTCAGGATCATCATCTTCATATCCTTTCCAAACTCGGTAGTCCCCATCAGCACCACACGTTATGATATTTCTAGAGATAAACCACGAAATTGCAAGACAGGCTCAGGTAAGACGTACACACTTCCAACACAGAGTTAAAGACAAAGTAGTTTGAATATTTACGCTCCATCCTCCGAATAAGTAAGGTCTGTGTGACCCTCAACGTGGGCAAATTTCATCCGTTTCATTTTCAACTTGCCAAACGAACGAGCTCTAGCCTTTATTTTATTTCAGAAAGGACGAAGGTTTGTCGAAATTTCTTTAAATTTTTAAAATATACTCTTGATTCTTGAATTACTTTCGGGTTTACCTAGGTTTACCTTCAGTAGCCCAGCAGCCGAAAGAAGACTTCCCGCCAAAGTTAATAGGCGGCATTGTCATATCAAATTATGACGCACGCTTTGTAGTCGAGGGCTCGAGGCCATGGTCTGATAGTCATAGTAGCAGAGTTATAGAGTAGACTACTCTATAACTCTGGTAAATTGGTAATAGAGATATTTAATACAAGATATTTAAGTATCCACCTTCGGGTTTTTGTTCTTAAGAGGAAAATAATGGGAATTTGTTTTGAACTTAGGGAGAAGAAATAACTTTTGAAAGAAAAAATTTTGAAAATACGGCCGCGGGTCTGTAGGAAAAGATAGGGGGGTAGGGGGAGGGGTAGAAATTTCGGAGCGTGTGGGGTCCTTTTTATTTTTAAAATCGATTTAAAAATTCAAAAAAAAAATCCCACGTTCAGCGCTTTAACTTTTTCGTGTAGAACTTATTTGACTTTAATTTACATGAAAAGATGAACCTTCTATCGTTACTTGTTTAGGAGCTATGACAAGAAATGTAACGATTTCTGCCATAAGCTCCTCTCGGGTGTTCAAACAATTGTGCACTAGCCCTTTTCTTATAGAATCCGTTGACGGAAAATTATGAAAAAAATCAATGATATGTGGATTGGCCTAAGGAAGAAATACCCTTAATTTTATTGACCTAGCTTAATATCCCACCGCCTAAGAGCGAAAAAACGCCGCCATAAGAGCCCGTGTTAAAACCGGCAAAATAAGGGGGGTGTTCAAACATTTTAGGTGGGTACTGTAATGAATATAAAATTTTACATGACAATTAGTAGAGCCACGAGACGCTAATTACTGGGTTGGCAGCACCAAAATCTAAAATGCCGTTTAGGAGGTAGAGAAGGGGGAAACGGTAGCAACTCAGAAAAGGGGAAGGGAAATAAAAGTGCCTCTTGCGCGGCTTGGACCCTCTTGGTTTCTTTCGAGATTGGAAAAATAATTCAATTTTGCACTGCTACAAAAAAATGTAACAAACCAAAAAATTATTAGCGATGAAACGTTCAAAGAAGGTATATCACATACTGGGCGCTGATGACCAGCATGCTTTCAGAAGGAGAGGGGAATACCACAGATAAAAAGATGACTCAAAGAACGTAATTAGCCATTATTATATTCACATCTAGAAGCTTTTTTTTTATAAAAGGCGTACTCGAGAACGAGTGTTGCCGATGTATTTACAGTCACATTCGAGTGGGAATACAGAGGCATAGAGGATGGTGAAAGTGACTAAATGCGTAGCTAATGAGACCGGTCCCATCGTGTTTGGTACTTAAGCGCTCGGACATTAGTGCCGCTAGGCTTCGTGATCTGATTTCCCATGGATGACTATGTATGATGAGAGGTAGAGCAGTTGTATCATTGATTTGATGACTAGTATGATTGCGATAGGCAAAGGTCAAACCGAACTCCTCGTCCTTGAGTCGCGCCGGCCGCTTTGGACGGCTACCACTCCGGTCGGAGACGGCTGACGGTGGCCAAACCAGTGACTATGTCAAGTAGCAACAACGTATTTTACATAGGTATATGACATTGTGCATGAAATCTCGCATGAATTTAGCGCTATTCGTCCGGGAGTAGTGCACTATGGAAAGGACTACTCCGGTCAGAGCTATGCTAGTTATTGTTTACAGAGAAGTTTTTTTTTACGATGGAGAATAGACCCGGGTTCCTCGTCCATAAGTTGCGCCGGCCGCTTAGGACGGCTATAACTCCGGTCGGAGCCGGACGATCCTCGTCAACCACCAGGATTTTCACATAGCTCACGATTTATGGTCCAATCTTATTGAACTTCGTTTAGCCTCGCGTTTAGCGATGACAAATGTGATGAGTGGAACTGTAATTCGCATGTAAGCGCCGAGATTTAACGATGAATAAGACCATAGCATCCCATGTCTCAGTTCGCTGTGGGATTTGGGACAGATCGGGAGGCCACTGCAAATGCGCCGACAGAATCACATTTTTGAAGGCGGTTCGGATGTCACTGAACAAGCTACAATCGAATAAAAATTTATGAATTGTTTCGTTGTCGGTCATTTGAATTGAACATTGGAGGTCATAGAGAAGCATAGCGCCGAATCACGTTTTCTTATTTTAGCCAGGAAGGCATTTAAGAATGAGTGGCCAGAGAGCACCTGGGCCGTGGAAGATGACAGTTGCCGCGTGGCTAGCACTGCCGAGTGTGTAACTGTGGGGAAGAAAGACTTAGTTTGAGAATCTATATCTGATGTTACCCATTCATTGTTCCAGTCTAGGCTCGCACTGTCCGATGTAGCGCGTCGGTAAAAATTAGCGCGATTTGAGTTGTCCGGCAAATTTCGGCTCTTGATAGACGAAACAGTTTGGCTGGCTAGAGTGGTGGCTGAATATGGGAGTGGAAAGGTATCATTCAGTAGCATTTTCATGCACACACGTTCTTTGATTACGTAGTCTATCGGCCGAATGTTGGCTAGAACCAGCGCCGATAGAGTCGAGTTGGTTTTGAAAGACCTAGAGATTTTAAGAGCAAAAGGGCGTTGGGCTGTCCGGAGCAATTTCTTGCACCAGGCATGCCTGGACGCGCCGCCCCAGACGAGACAGCCATACAGCAGTTTCGGGAGGAATATAGATTTATAAATGATAGTAATTTTGTCACGAGAAAGGCCCCAAGTTAGCCAGCAGCACTTGTTGACAATGAAGAGAAGACGCTTTAAATTAGTACACTTATTCTTAACATGGTCTCTCCAGCTGAGCTTATCGTCCAGAACGAGGCCAAGGTAGGAGCAGGTGCGGGAGGCGAATATGGGAGTATCATTTACCATGATTGAAGAGGGGTTCGAATGCGATAGCCTTCTAAGGGAAAAGACCATGTAGATGGTTTTAGCAGCATTGAACGTTAGCTAGAGGGGGCAGCCCTTTTTCAGTAGGCCATGAAGGATCGCCAAGGATCGCCCAGAAAGACACAGCAGGTCGTTACTTTTTTCTTTAAGTTGTCTTCAATTAGGCTGACTAGAGTCGAACCGGCTGACTCAGTAGATCGTCCTACACGGAAACCATGTTGATTATCGCTCAACCAGGATTCCGATTCAGAGGCGGTTTTTAGTCTGGAGGATGCGTTCGAATATTTTTGACAATGAGCAGAGGATACTGATAGGTCGATAGCAGCTCGGATCATTGTAGTGAGGTTTGTTTTGTTTCCGCAGAGTTAATACTTTGGCAATTCGCCAATTTGCGGGGAAATAAGAGGAAGCGAGGCAGGCATTTAGAAGGATTTCGATATGATCGGATATTACATGAGCAGAACATTTCAGCCAATCTGCGGGGCAGCCATCGATTCCTGGGGATTGATTTGGTTTAAGAGACTCAATAGCAGATAGCACATCCGCCCTAGTGATCGGTTCAAACGACAGAAACGGTTTATTGACTTTAGAGAGGACATCTGCTTCAAAAGAATGGTGCGTTGGTGAGTGGGGAGGGACTTTGGGGAAGAACGAGCTTCCAAAGGCATCAAGCATTTTAAGTGGGTCGTGGCATGAGACGCCGTCAATTTTAATTAGTGGAGGACACTGGCTTAAAGCGGTGTATCTAGAAGCTTGTAGAAACATGTATGTATACAAAATATGATATTATAAATAATATGAAACAAAGATTTACCAACTGACAAGTTTTCAATATCCAATATCCGGTATCGTCGCCCCTGGACATATGTGGCGAGCCGATCGCTCCCTCTCCGTTTGTGAAAAACTTGGGCGTGATTGTCGACTCTCATTTGAACATGGAGCGTCAGGTGAACACCGCTTGCCGAAATGCGTACTATCATCTTCGTCGCATTTCGCGTATTCGAAAATTTCTGGACGCATCCGCCTGTAACCAGCTTGTTTGTGCCCTCGTCTTCCCCCATCTTGACTACGGTAACGCTTTGCTCTACGGCCTTCCGGATTACCTCCTTGATAAACTACAACTTGTGCAGAATGCAGCTGTCCGTCTGGTAACTCGGACCAGGAAGCGCGAGCACATCACGAGCAAGCGGAAAAGTCTTCATTGGCTCCCAATTCGTCAGCGTGTGATGTACAAAATTGCTGTCTTGGCCTATCAGTGTGTCAATGGTACTGCCCCATCGTATCTATGTAAACTTGTATCCCTTAGGTCTGTCAATCGTCGCCTCAGGAATTATAGTGAGATCTCACGTAATTTGGAGGTTCCGGTAACGCTACCGGGGGCGTATGGGTCTCGTAGTTTCACTTACGCTGCGCCCCAGATTTGGAACAGCCTCCCCATCGATCTAAAAATGTCTCCCTCCATCGAGAATTTCCGAGCCGGACTGAAGACCCATCTATTTAAACTTGCCTACCCCGACTGATGACTGTAATCCCTGCCTCTGTCAGCGCTTTTGAGCATAACTCATTTGGAAAAAGCGCTATATAAATACAAACTATTATTATTATTATTATTATTATTATCTATTGTCGAAATGATAAACAATAATAAGGATGTTAATTCACAAAACAAAATAATGCATGTGCGATTCGATAACCAAAAATTATAGTTCAAATGACGTCTGAATACGCCACTATTGAGAAAACTGTGTTTACAAAGTCTGCACAATTTAGTTTCAGCGAGAGACAGCTTTCCATCTTCCGAAATAACATACTATGTGCATTTACCTTTGCGTTCTAAGTTCCATTAGAATACTGGTAGGAATTGAAAATTGCCATGGGGTTTCATGGCAAATTCAAGGAAAGTAGAATTCAAAGAACTTGAAGCTACTAGAAGGATTTAGAAACTTCTAAATCTATCTGGACGCCTTCAACATATATCTATAAGTTTCTACATATTTGTAGTACAATGGACCCGTCATGCTTTCAGATGGGGAAGGGAATTCCGAAGAAAAAAAAATGAAACTAAGAAAGTATAATTAGTCATATGACAACGTTTACGTCTAGAAGCTTATATAAGATAAGCATATAGAAACATCCAGATCCTTCCTTACCTTTTTGTCAGGTATAATAATAAGTGTCGTAATATAAAGGTCGCCCAGTCGCGCTATAAATCTGTTGGGTGGGCAAAAGAGAAATCCAGAAGCTTCTAGAAGATTATGTAGAAACTTCCAGATCCCTTTTAACCCTTTTTCAGGTATAACCTTAAGAATTGAAATGAAAGCTTGGTAATATTTATCTTTTGATGTTTAACTCAACCACACCTATTCTACATGTAATGCAGATATTTGCATGATTGTCCGCTAATAAAAGTATTTTTTGTACAGCTGAAAAAACACAGAATTTGCATGCACAATGAATAGCCCTACCAAATATTATTAAATATTTACAATTTGTCCGCTGTCTATGTCTAATTCGACCACGCCCTATATACGCCTATTTTCGGCAGTGGTGCAACGCTTTCGATGTAATCGGCAGTGGTGCACGCTGTTTCGGGACGAAAAAGTTACTATCGTGACAAATTAAGATGGTAGAGGTAAGCCGTCGACACTACCTACCGTCCATGGTCAACGAGAAATTTGCATGTAAAATGTAATTAGTGGTAATACGTTCCGGAGGAAGGGGATTAAAGGGCGCCTAGACCCTCTTGGAAACCCAGAGGGAATAAACTCTCTTGGTAAACCAAGAGGGAATAAAGCGCAAGCGCATGTTATAAAGCAAAAGCGCATTACAGACTCTCTCCATGTGTCTGTCTGTTTCTGCTCGATTGCTCATTGGTCGAATGGCTTTCGAGGGGGGATAAAATGGCCGCCGCGACGGCCGCCGCATAAAAAAAGGGGGGTCTGGAAAAAGGGTCGCGGCGACTACCTGCTCGCGAGAAAGGGTTGGGATTGCCCCCGGCCTACTCTTTGCCTGAGCTGACCTTGTTCAAACAAAAACAAAGATTAAATTAAGCTTACCCACACCACACTGGTGCATACGGCTCCCAAAAAAGTATATTGATTCGCTTTGATTTCTTAAATTTTGCACGCATTTAATTGAAAAAAATTAGGAAATCATCAAAGGGCTAAGTTGGACGATGACGAAAACAGGCAAGTTTTGCTACCGGCTATGTTATTAGGTAGAGTTACAGAGTATTCATTTTGACTGGGGAAAGGTTACTCTAATGTTTTACTGCGAAACGGGTCGCATACAGGGAATGTGTATAGGTAATAGATGCTGTGTATCAAAAATGCCTAATTGGCTATTTCGACGAAACAGCCGAAAACGGGAAAGGGGAAAATCGCATAGCTTCTACGGGCAAGGCGAATGTCTGAAGACGATATTGAAAATCATATGACAGCACCGACGGGCACGGCGACAGTGGCTGAGCGAAGCGAAGCCGCTGTCGAAAACAAATAGTTCTATTTAGTCTTTATAGATTTTCATGGGTTCTGTCCAGAAATTTATGCTTTAGTACCGATTATGTCAAATGTAGGGTAAAATATTGAGCAATAAACAATAAATGATTCTATATCAAATACCTCAATTGGCTATGATGACAAATATTAAGTCGGAAACGGACACGAAAAAAATCGCATGGACACCGACGGGCACGGCCACTGTGGCTGAGCGAAGCGAAGCCGCTGTCGTTGATGAAATTAACTTGGGGAACTTGACAAAGAAATGACATAATATTTTTTTCAATTGAAGAGGCCAAATTGTAACCGCGCATTGTAAGTTTACTTAAACCAAACTGTTACGATTCTACGTGTTCGACGGGCGCATGACCGCCTAGTATCTATAATATATTTAATAAATATAGAATTCAGATTCGGGTTCTTATTTTAAGAGTGATGCTTATGAATTTCATACATTTCATGCTCAAAGCTTTTTTTTACAAAGTTCATTAAGCAGAATTTTCAAATAATGTTTCTAATTACATTTTTTGCTGTTTCCAAAACTTTAAAATTTTCAGTTTTAAATTCCAGCTTTAAAACCAAACATTTTGAGAGGGGGTTGTACAGAGAAACGACAATTATATAAACTGAACAAAGTTCATTTTGAGATTCTTAGGAAGCAGTTTTGTCACGGTAAAAACCTAACTTCGACTATTGGAAGGGTACTCTCACTCTCAGCGGCTCAGCCCAGGCTCAGCAGCCACTGCCAGAGTCATAGAAAATATTATGGCCCAAGCGCTCCGCTTTGTGGGGTACCCTCAGGGTTTCTGTAGTTTTGTAGGTTTCAATAATAATCTCTATGGTTCTAATATGTCCGTGGCGCTTTCGAGATTTTCGATTTCAAATTTGAGTTACCTTGGCTTAATTAAATTCATTTAAATGGCTGCCAGACGATTTGGTCGAATTTTCGGCCAGACGATTCGGCCTGGCCGAATCGGTCACAATAAAATATAATTTCATACTGCTGCGGATTCGGCTAATGTATATGTATTTAAATTGTACCTACAAGCAGGGCCGTCTTTACTGAACCGAGGACCCCGGGCAGGGAGGGCAAAAATTGGCAAAAAAAGTCTTGGTGTGGAGAGTGAGAATTCTCCCTCTTCTTGTAATACGATACGGCAAGGCCTACGGTGCTTGACGACCCATAGAGAGTAGGATTGTTACTCTCAAAGGGCAGTCATTGACCAGCCACGTACGGCTCGATTCGACTTAGAATACACACAGTAAACACCAAATATCGTCTACTGTTAGTGATCACAACACTTGGGGCCCCCTTTTCCCTCATTTTTTGGGAAAAAACGGAATTTTTTTTTCTAAAAATTGGGGGTCCCTTCAGCCCTCGGGCCCCTGGCGGCTGCCCGGGCTGCCAGAAGTAAAAGATGGGCCTGCCTACAAGCGGCGCCATATACCCCAGTAACACCGACTTTCGGTCCGATATCGGTAAATGGTGTGTCCGACAATTCCGACATCATCACCGACTCGGCTCAGCATATTCTACCGATATCGGTCTGAACATCGTTGTTACTGGGGTAAATACAACTAGTCATCACACGCAACTACGATATTGTTATTGTGGCACTACCTGATGCGGTAACTGTGTGAGAGAGGGGAGGGTCACCCTGTTCATCGGATTGATAAATTTTTTTCCGCTTTTCTCGTAAAATCGAAAGGTAATGATGTAGAAAAGAATTGCCTCGTGTCAGCTATTATCTTATGGGACGCCACGGACATCGTTTAAATGTCTAAGTCATTCAATGCTGGGAACCAATGTTACCTACGCTTTTGGGTGTTTCATTCCAGTTTTGAAACCCCTTAAAAATCCCCAAAGGTAAAAAAGGTAATAACGTTATTTCATCGCTAATCACAAAACGCAACTAAAAGAAGTAAACAACATTTAGAATAAAGAAAAGCAAAGATAATACTCAAACGGCTAGGCTATAATAGAAATCCATGTAGCTTTTCAATTTTAAAAATGTTTTTCCTTTTTTGCGCTACGGAACTTAACTGAAAGTGTGTACGGAATTCGGGCATTGTAGTTAAATCTCAGAATTTTTTTTTGCAAATTCCGGAGATGGAGACCTCTAATCACAGTACTATTCTATCCTAGCAATCTGCAATAAAGTTCGTAAGTTTTATTTTTTGTTCTTTTTAATTTTAAATTCCAGCGAAAAAAAAGTAGAAAAAAAAGATACTCGATATAGGCTATTACGCTCTTTTTGGTCATTTGGTGTTGCATCTAGTCTAGCCTATTTGATATCAAATTTTTGGAGCAATTCGTAAAAAACTGACAAATATTTCCCACACCTGAACGATGAATCCTGATTACTCACACTCCCTCACGAATTAATTACAATGTTTTTACTAATTAAATTTAAAAAACAAAACAATAGGCAATGGCGTTACTCGAATTTGGCAATTTTAACCCTTTCAGTGCCATAGCAAAAAGGGCAAAAAACACTTCTGTGCCACTAGTCTACAAGCTTCCCCCCCTTAAATTATATATTTTTATGAAGCTTTTGTCATGAAAAATAACATTGTGAAAAAAAATCGAAAAATTTGATGTCCACCGGCGGTCATATGGCACAGCGGACATCAGTGACTAGTGAGGTGCCACGATGTCCGCCGGCGGACAACGTTCCGATAATGCTACGGAAGGCTTTTTGCCGTATATGTGAATGGATATTCATACATTTTGATCAATTAGTACTGTTATTGAAGATATATGTCTAAACAAAAAGATTTGGACTATTAAATAATAGTTTTTAGGTGCCCAAAGTAACCCCAAAATACGATAACAAAGTCTGTTAAACAAAAAAATGTATGGCCTAGAAGTAGGGCAAGTTATTTGACAGACTCGAGGATAGGGCATTCTCTTTAGATGTAATGGCTTTTTCTTTACTTTGTTAAGTCCAAGAAAGACTTAGTTTTGGTTTATACCGAACCCATTTCATAGCTTTTTATCTAAGGCATCGCTGAAAAATAGACAATTAACGACTATCATAGTTAAAATGTCAAGAGAATTACTATTATTCAGTCAATATTCGAAACATTCTCAGTCACCATTATCAATAACTCAACGCTAGTTAAGAACTGTAGTTGTTTATCAGTTGTATCCCCTTTGAGGCGTTTGAGCCTTCCGTGGTAAAAGCATTTTTTAAAAGTTAGACGCATTTTTTTCATTGGAATTTTTATAAAATATGTTTTAAAACCTAAATTAATTTAGTATTAGTTGGCAAACGAGGCATTTGACTCGTTTTTATTGAAATTTTAAAGATTTTTAAGTATTGGACCCCGGCGTCCACCATGGCACTCAACGCTACTGCTGTGTTGGACGCCGGCGGGCACCTTGGCACTGAAAGGGTTAAGAAATGCTTAATGAATTGTTGTAGTAACAATGCGGAATAAATCAAGGAAATCAATTCGAGGTTCCTATGATATCCTCATTAGAAACTTATGTTCGAAATTCGAGAAATAAAAAAAACCTACCAAGGTTAGACCACGTTAGGAATATTTAAAGATGAAACAGAGCGAAATCGGCTAAGTACTTTCCGATAAAAAAAATACAATAACAGCACCAAAAAAGACAATAGAAATATGAAATCTCACAACATTTTAGAGCGGGAAGTACAGCACCCACACAACAAATATATCCGAACACCGGACCGCCTTTACACGGGAGCAAGTGGAAAACCCCATCTTGGCGTTTCCGGTGATACCAATCGTAAGAAAAACGCGGTATTGATGCCAAAAATTTCAGGGTGGTCTAGAAACAAACTGCTAAATTCACTTGAATTTCTCAGAATTTTTCAGTAAAAAATTTAAGGCAATCGATATCATTATTCGAACGATTAATATTTGAGATCAACCCACAGCTAATATTCGTATATATAAAGATTTATTCTCATTAAGCGATCCTAGCTTTTAAAAAATCAAAACCATCTGGTGACGTTTTCAACTCGGCGAGACATTCCCCTATATCGCCCACTGGTTGTGTAGGGGAAACACCAGAAAAAGGGTCGAAAATAAAAAATTTATTTTTCGTTATTACTAATATATATAGGCTAGTTGTTTCTCTGTGTAATATGTTTCTGTGTTTTTGAAACACTATTTCAAAACAAATATTACGTTATTCTTATCGAAGTTTAATGTGATGTAGGTTCGTCAAGTGGTTAGGAATATGGCGTACCACTACTGCCACACTAATAGTCTTAGATTCGACCCATATTAATTTCACAACTTTTTTCAACTATACTAAATAATATATAATTTAGTTGACTAAGAGCTACCGAAAACTATATTGCTTGAACGGAAAATACTCTCTACGAAAAATGTCCACTTTTTCACGGACAAATTCTCCTCAAAACGAATTGAAGACATGTTTGTCTACAATTTTACTGGAAATATAAGTCCACTTCCGCAATGGCAAAATTGTCCAAATTTAATGAACTTAAAGTCCAGTTCCGATGTAGTTCAATTTTCTCGTTTTTCTCTTTTTTTTCATTTTTACTTTCGCCAATTATCTTTTATAAGTTAAAGCCAAGTTAATTTTATTATGTTATGAATATAAATAACAAATGATGATTTAAAAATTGGTAACTACCAGGATCAAACCCACGACTTCTAGGGTGTACACGAAGGCTATAACCATTGGACTACATTGTTCTGGTGATTTAAGTCTTAGATTCAAAAGGCATGCCTTCGATTAGGACTTGCCAATCGAAGGACTTTGCGAAATGGACACAGATTTTTACATCAATTTTATAATTCGTATTCCAATATTTTTTCCCAATTAAAAACACAATTCTAATGAATCAATTCAATTTTTTTATGTGATTTTGATCGTGTTCAGTGTGTTCAACATGCGCTCAACATGTGCTCAACATGTGCTCAACGCGATTTTGATGTGATTTTGATCGTGTTCAGTGTGTTCAACATGCGCTCAACATGTGCTCAACATGTGCTCAACGTGATGAGCGTGTTACCTAGCCCTGTGAAGAGCATGTTTCATTGTCTATTTAAGTTTGTGATATATATATTCATCTTTTTGTAATTCTTTTCTTGTTGTTCAGACCAAGCTAGTGGGAATCATCAACCTACTGGCCAGCCTCAGCCCACTCAACGGTCTCCCCAACTCTCAGCAGCTCGTTCTGGGCAAGTGCCTTCTGCACAAAGCTTGGATGCACATTTGCAATCTTTACTAGGCAAGTTTCTTTTTCTAATTGTTCAATATACTTATGTCTACTAATATCTATAATTGTCATACACACTAAAGGAGTAGAGCAGGTCCTGCAGTCCCACCAACATCTGCTGTTGCCCGTTCTGATATGAACCTTGTCTTTCCCACACTAGGTACTTTGAAATTTTTCAAATAATACAACAAGTCGAGAACTTTCTCTTTTTTTTAAGGAAATGGAGTGAATATTCAGCAAAACCAAGTGTTGTAGTCCTGAGTGCGTAGCACCAACTGTGTATTCTTAGTTTCCCGAAGGGATTCTATGCACTTTTGTAAACGACGCATTTTTTCGTTTCTACCGATAGATGGCGAACGGCAAATATTCTAACATTGATAACTAATTAAGTTTCTCTCGTATTTAATTGCAAGTTATTTGATAAATCACGAAATTTATCGTAAATTTGCACCAAACTATAATTCGTGGGTTTTATTTCTGAAAAAAAAACGAAAAATGTCGATATTGATTCATACAAATTCTGCTGCCTGGTCTCTGAGACTCCAACGTTGATGATACGTTTGATATATTTACCTTTTTTCTTCATGTCTTTTTAATAAATGGTAGACCCATAGGTCCCATAGAACAGCAGGGGGAGCGAGGGGGTGGCCGGTGGGTGGCGGAGCCGCCCACCGGACGACCCACGAGCTCCGTAAATTAAAAAATTCAACCAACATTTAATTGAACTAGTCACCCGGCCCATTACGCATTTTATAATTTTTTGCATATTCCGCTATCGAAAAAGAAAGGCCCTTCGGGAAACTCGCGCCGTACTCGGCGCTGGTCACAATTGCACATTGGGGGGTTATCGGCTGTGGTGGCTGGACATCTGGCGGTCAGTCTGATCACCAGTAGCTACCTTACAACATCTCCCCCCAACACAATAACAACAGAGAAACAATAAAAACAAGCAAGACGAAAACACAAACAAACAAACCAAGGTACATATTATGCACGTCGTTGCCACGCTCCAGTCCCAGGGACGGAGACGACGGAAGAGATGCTCACAAATCTGGATTATGATAAACGAACAAGCAAAAGACAGACAACGGAAAGACAGAATGAGCTGCTTAGAACCGAACCACACTTTAGACGTTATAGTTAAGCTACACCACTTGAAGACGAACTCGAACCAGAGGGACCAGTTCCCGTTGGTAGCGCAGCCGCTAGCCGGGCAGCCACGTGGGCAGATGCGCGGGAAGGCGGAGGTGGTGTAGGACGAACGCGAACAGGCGGCCGCCGAACCGGAGGCGTCGACACAGGAGTTGGGGAAACCGGTCGCTGGGCAGGAGGCAGGGAGCGACGATTTGGCGAAGCCTGTTGTTGTTGAGGTGGAAGCGACACACGGACCTGGGGACGAGCATCCAAAGGCACCACCGAGCGACGTACAATTGGCGCGAAAGACGGTCCAGTGGTGGAAGTGTAAACAATGGCGGTGTACCGGGCAACAGACGATGTAAAACCGCGCTACCGCAGAGCCCGAATTGTCGACATTGATGGCTGAGCGTGTACGGCGAAACACTCTCCCATCATCCAAACGAATAACGTAAGAATTGGGCATGGCCAAAAGCGACACCACCGTACCCAGCTTCCATTTGCCGGATATATAAGCCCGGACTCGCTGACCAACACAGAGAGCGGAAGAGCGAATATCAGGTGTACCGCCGTGTTGAAAGCTGGCAGCGGCCTAACGTTGCTGGAGCTGGCCACGGACATGTTGGGCCGACACAAATTGGGGCTGTAGCCTACTCGGGAGAAATGGTAGACTACCACGGAGAAGACGACCCTGCAGTAGGACAGACGGAGCTGGTAGGGCGGCGGACACAGGGGTTGAACGAATGGCAGCTAACGCTTCCCACAAAGTTTTTCCGTCACCAAACATTTTCAGAAGAGTTCGTTTCACCGTTTGAATATGACGTTCAACTAGCCCATTGGATCTGGCATAGTCAGGGCTGGACGTCACATGCCGGATGCGGCGGCGAGCGAGAAAGTCATTAATTTCGGCACATGCAAACTGAGAACCATTATCCGATTCAAACTCTTTCGGTGTACCAAAATCGGAGAAAATTCGGTCCAGTTCAGCTATGACAGCTGAAGCTGTCGTGCCTCGCAGGCGGACGGCGCCAGGCCACTTGCTGTAAGAGTCAACAACTAGCAGGTAGTCAGCACCTCCGAACTGAAACAGGTCACCCGAGTAGGGATCGGCCCCGCGACGATCGGGGCGAGTTTTGCCCGATCGGGTAGGTTATGCAAGGTAAAAAATTTCGCCCCGTCGGGGCGCGGGGCGGCGATTTTTCGCCCCGCAACCCGATCGGGGCGACGTCGGGGCAAACAATTTCCCTCGACGGGTTACCCCGCGGTTTGCCCCGGGTTTGCCCCAGATTTCCCATAAAAACTTCATTAAAAAATCCCTTTACAAATCTAAGTTTTATTTTCAGGGTTTTAAGACGCCTGTCACGAAAGGTTTATTAATGTTCCGCTTACAATAAAATTGCGCATAAACGAAAAGACAAGAATTCTGTGGCTTAACTAGCTAGTTGAAATGATGAAATCACTCAAATCACTTAGATTCATTCATTCAGATCAGGATCATGGTCATGGACAAATTCATGGACATCTGCTTCTTCAATTAAATCGGCTCTGTACCACGACCGTAGGCATACCAGAGCCTCCACAGTTTCAGGGCACAGTCTCATTCTGGAAATACCAAACACATCTTTTCCTGCACTGAAAGCCCTCTCACTAGAAGCACTTGTGGCTGGTATGCTTAACATGTCTCTGGCCATAATAGAAAGACGTGGCCACTTTTTTTTCTTTCCGGCCCAGTTAACTAGAACATCATCGGGATCGCAATGACTGGAGAAAAAAATCTTCGTTTTCATACTCTTTCATCTCATCCTTCGATAAATTAGAATTGCTGGAAGGAGTTGTAGGTCCCGAGATTATATTGGCAATGAAAGTAGAATCGACTCGTTTTCCTTTTTTCTTTGACTTTTGACTCCTACTCTTTTCCATTTCGACCTCCTTATAGGCATTGACTGCGGATGTCGGTGCAGTGTCAGAGCCTTTTGGAATTGGAAGGTGCGAATAGTGGTTTTGCCACATTTCTGCAATCCTATAATGAAAAATTATGAAACTGAAATCAAATAAGTGAACCATGCAAAACCATTAAGCAAAAACTCATGCTGGTTTCACTCGGGTCTGTATGAGATCTTCTGGTGGTGTGTTTGAATCCTGCGATGCACTGCCACTGGTATGCCATCCATTTTTTACGAAATAATTCAGTTTGCATCTCGGGTCCATAAATGTGGCTACCATTACAATAGGGGATTCTTTATCGTAATATGAAGATAATTTGGCTAAGCCAGCTTCGGCGCCCTTAACAATCAGATCGTGTTTGCTTGAATCGCGAGTTACGTCTTCGAGGCCATCTAATAGGCTGTTGTACAAGGGTACAACCATCGAGAATGTAGGGTAGCTGTTTCCCTCTACGTAGGTTGTGATGATAGCATATCTTTCGAGAAACTTCAACACTTCCGCAAGAATGGCCCACTCGTCTGACAGAAGTTCATTTTTCCTTAGCTCTTGGTCCTTGGCTATCTCATCGATAGGGTATCTCAGTTTCAAAGCACGTTTCAAAAAGAAATATGTAGAGCTCCATCTAGTCGGACAGTCCAATATTGGCAGTAGATCAGTCGTCTCGATTATAGCTCCAACTCCATCTTGAGCAAACAATTCTTCCTCGTCGTATTCTAATTCGGGCTCATTTAAACACAATCCTTAGAAATTTTCTTAAATTTTTGAATCCGTTGAGGCGAAGCTCTTATTGACGTTACGAGATTTCGGAGCTGTAACGACGAAATAGAATTTGTAGTTTCTTATCTAAGACTCAGTGTTCAAAACTTTTTCTTTACCTTGTCAATTAGGGAAGACATAACATCCAACGAACTTTTCACGCAAAGATTTATCACATGTGCAAAGCAGCGAACCCAGCGATCTTTATTGAAAGGTGCGGACGTATCTTTGGTGAGGTTGATGATTTCGTCAATAAATGTCCCATTTGAGCTTGCATTGTCCGTTGTGATACTCAACATCTAAACAAAAGGATTCGTTTTTAGGATATTATATAAAGGTCTATATTCTATGTAAGACACCTACTTTATCCTCGAGTTTGTAATATTTGACAGTCTCATAGAAATGGTTAGCAATATTACTGCCAGAATGCTCTCCAATCATGTGCTTGAACCCAATAATGATGTCAATAGGGTCAAATGTCTCATCCACTTTTGACACCGTTATGCCCATGAATGACAGTTTGTTCGGTGATGTCCACATATCGGTGGTAAGGGCCACGTTCGAAGAGCTAAGTTTCTCAATAATTTGGAATCTCAACTGAACATAGGTCTTCATCAACCTGTCTTTCACCGCTGTAGCTCCCAGAGGCCTGTAAAGGGGCTGAAGTTTCGACACAAACTTTTGAAATGGCTCCTCTTCACCAATTGTAAATGCATGATTATTCGAAATCACGAATTCAATAAATGCAGCATGGGCGGCCTCTTCATCAAACTAGTAATGATAAGCTTAATGGTTATTCCACATTACAAAGGGAAATAAAAAATGAAATCTAATCACCTTGAATGGTAATACAACTGTCCCTTTCACATTTAGAGTGCATTGAGTGGATTTAGGGACCTTTGTTGGATGTTTGGTGTGAATATGTTTTGACATGGTCCCTGTCCCACTAATTTTACAAAAATAGAGTCGCAATATTTACACTTGCATTTTGCGGTACAATCTTTGAGCATTTCAAAATGGTCCCAAACCCAAGACTTGCGCTTAGCCTTCTTGATTGCAGATTGACTCCGTACTCTAGGTACATTGCCTGAAAATAGCAAAAAGCCAACAATCAAGTATTGGTCAACTCAAGTTCTCAACATAATAATAGTTAAATACATACCACTGGCACTTGGTCCATTTGAGCTAGTCGAGATGTCCATGTCACTTTGAGAGTGTTGAGTTTGAGACCGATCCAACACTTCAATTCCCTCATCTGAAGCTGATGTTGGTGTCGGAGTAGTGACTGTAGTAGTTTGATGTGGAAAAATAAAAGGTGTTGATGAACCTGTTTAAACATATCAGTTTTCAGTGATAGATTTGGTTTGTCAATTGAAGGGTTATCACTTACGAGCAGGTGTAGCTGTTCTTGAGTTTGGTTGTTCATCATCAGCACTTCCATTTTTAGAAATTAAAGTTTCTAATTCAGGTTCACGTTCAGGATCAGCACTACTGTTGTTGGAAGCAGAACTTGTAGTTCTTTTCGTGCTGGACTTTGCTTTTGTTGGAGGTTTTGTTGTTGACTTTTTCTTTGTAGTTTTTGCCATACTTGAGGTAAGAACTTGAGATATTGAGAAACTCGAACTATTCAAAATGTGAAAACGTGCTCTAGGCCTCTATTCTATAGCAGAATTGCAGACGAAATGAAAAAAACAATTGAAACAATTGGAGGGAATTTCAAGTTTTGAAACTGCTGCAGTGCTGCTATCTATTCTGGCGCTTTTTTCCATTTTTTCACTCCCGCCCCATGGGGCGCTCCACGCCCCGCGGGTTTGCCCCGCGCCCCGCACCGAGTCTAAAAGTGGTAAACCCGCACCGACGGGTTGAGCCTCTTTTTTTTAAGAACCGCGGTTTGCCCCGATCGTCGACGATCGGGGCCGATCCCTACACCCGAGACCATCTGAAACGGATGAACCGGAAGTGTCACCGGGTATAGAGGCGGAGACGGGTTTTTATGTCGATTTTCTTGACAGACGGGACAACTGGCTACCATATTCTTGATTTGATCATCACAGCCCGGCCAATATATTGCCGACCGGGCACGTAGAATGGACTTCACTTCACCAAAGTGGCCGTCGTGGATACCCGCCATGACCTCCTGACGGAGAGACAACGGCACTACGAGCCTCTCGCCATTCAATAGTAGACCGTCGGCTGCAGACAGATTGTGACGAATATTCCAAAATGGTTTTACTGGCACAGGACACTGACTCTTGTGATCTGGCCATCCTTTGGAGAGCTGGCTTAACACCAGTTGCAGAGTGGGCCGCCGTCGCGGCTGCAAAGCGGGTACGAGTGTCCATTTTGGGAATTACGCTATCCAGAATAGCATGGACTTGTTCTTCACAGTTCTGCGTGACGTCGTCAAGGAAGAGACACGGCGAAGGAGCACGACTAAGCGTATCCGCGATATACAACTCCTTCCCAGGCTTGTAGGCCAACTGGAAATCAAAACGTTGAAGCTGGAGACGAAGACGCTGGATGCGCGGTGAGCACGACGCAATCGGCTTGTCAACTAATCCGACGAGAGGTTTGTGATCCGACTCCTCAACAACTGTTTGGCCATAAACATACTGGGAAAAACGAGTAAGGCCAAAGTAGACAGCTAACAATTCCTTTTCAATCTGGAAATAACGTTTTTGTGTATCCGTAAGCGCAGTAGACGAGTATGCGACTGGTTGTCCACCTTGAAGCAACACCGCACCGATGCCAACTGGTGACGCGTCAACTGACAAAACCACAGGGAGGGAAGGGTCGTAGAGCTTTAGAACAGGGAGCGACGACATCGCTTCTTTTAACTTTTTTAATGCATCTTGTTGAGGTTCTTCCCAAACCCAGGCAGCGTCTTTTTTGAGTAAATCACGGAAGGGCCTGGTCAGACCGGCCAAATTGGGGCAAAACTTTTCCAGATAAGTGACCATACCAAGCAACCGGACCAGATCAGCCGGGCCCATAGGATCTGGCATCGACACTATTGTATTGTATTGTAACATTTGTATAGCGCACTATCCATAATGAAAGATCTAATGACGCTTTTGAGTATAGACACACAAATTATCCGATTTATCAGCGAGAAAAATCAAGAGAAAATAGGTGAGTCTTCAGACTAGACTTGAATAGTTGCTGGTCAGTCTCTGATCTTACTGAGAGAGGGAGCGCGTTCCAAATTGACGGAGCAGCACATTTAAAAGACCTCCCCCCATACTTCGCAAGTCGGTAGGGTGGCGATACAATGGTACGGGAATTTTCGGATCTCAGTTCACGCGTGGGCTTGTACAGTTCAACCAAATCAGACAGATAAACTGGGGCAGAATCGCTCAGGCAACGAAACGTCAAAAACGTCGTTTTGAAAATTACCCGCTGCTCGACAGGCAGCCAATGAAGGTTCTTGATATGATCAGAGACTCGATCATATCTTCCCGCACCGACAATTAGCCTAGCGGCAGCGTTCTGAACGCGCTGCAGTTTCCCCATCAAAGTCTTTGGGAGGCACTATGGCTTCAATTTTGGCGGGATCGGGTTTCAGGACGCCATGGCCAATAACATCGCCGAGCCAAGGAATCTCCTGAAGAAAGAATCGGCACTTCTTTAATTGTAACTTCAAATTATGCAGACGACAACGTTCAAATACCCGACGAAGGTTAGCGCGAAGTTCTTCCTCCGATTCACCAATCACCAGAAAGTCATCAAAGTAAATAAAAACACCCGGAAGGTCACCAAAAAGGTCTTCCATCACTTGTAGATATATTTCAGGAGCCGACTTGAGGCCAAACGGCATGCGCAGAAAACGGAAACGGCCTTTTGGGGTGGCCATTGTGCACAGGAACGAAGCGCCTGGTGAAAGAGGAATTTGATAAAAACCCGACGCCGCATCAAGGCTACAAAAATATCGGGCCTTACTGATCTTGCTAAACAGCTGGTCAACTGTCGGGACGGCGAAATGCTGGCGTTGTATGGCCTTGTTTAACTCTGACGGGTCTAAGCAGATGCGGACATCGCCATCCGGTTTGCCAACAACCATCATCCTGCTGACCCACTCCGTCGGCTCTTTAACTGGCGAGATGATTCCGTCCTGTACCATCTGGTCAAGTTTCTTGTAGACCTTTTCTTCAAGCTTGAATGGGATGCGGCTTGCAGCACAAACAACTGGATCCACCCGGTTAGGACCAGTGGCCAGACGGATATCATGTTCGACCGGCAATTTACCCAGTCCGGTAAAGACATCAATAAATTCCGCAACAATCGGCGGCAACGAAGAGTAAAAGCAAACGGATCTGGGCCCCGAAGTGAGGACGCCATTTGACACAATCACACACTTGCAATGAAACTCAAAAGTAAAGTACACACGTGATCCTTTGTTCTCAACCACGTGGTTTCAGACGCGCACTTCTGACACCATGTTGTAGTCCTGAGTGCGTAGCACCAACTGTGTATTCTTAGTTGCACACTGGGGGGGTCTCGGCTGTGGTGGCTGGACATCTGGCGGTCAGTCTGATCACCAGTAGCTACCTTACAACACCAAGGATCAACATCTTTTCAACCAGGCTGACCTTTCCCAATGGTAGAAATTAGAACTGGCGTTTTCAACGACGGTGTTGGTGCCAATCCGGATTTTGTCCTGCTACCTCGCTTGCCTTCAACTCCACGTCCTTCTACTAACAATAGGGTTATTTAACGCAACCGGTCATTTTGAGGAAGAAGAAATAATGGTATATTTTCCTCAGTGTTGATGGTGTTGGTTTATTTCTTTATTTTTTTATTTTTTTAATTATTGAACAGCTCTTGCGGGTCCCCGCACTTTCTCTTAGAGGAATGTAATGCTTCCAGTATTCAGGCCGAAAGCTCGCCTAACTCCTTTGATCGAAGAGGAATTAACATCTAGGGGATTTGGTCTGAAATTGGTCGATTTTACAGAAGCGGATGATGTTCCTACTGTGAAAGCGAAAATTTATGCTGCGTTTGCTTCCGTACTGACTGGAATCCGCGGGATACAAATGTATACACCCATGGGAGGATATAACATGACTCTAAATGAAACAATCGAGCCGTTGTTACCAGCCAAGGAAATGGAGCGTAAGGGGAAAGTGTACATCGCTCGACTCTTTGAAGACAATCAATTTCCAAACGTCGCAAGACTTTCTAAGGTCTTGATCAAATGTCCCATTTGTCAGCAACAACTGGATCAAAATCTTCTCAGGTTGCACAGTGAAGTTTGTCGTGAAGAGTCATCATCTTCTGAAGAAGAAGAAACTGAATTCATTAGGCAAGAACAACTCAGTGAAACTCAACAAATTGAAGGTAAATTTTTTGAACGGTTTTTCTTTAATTGTATTGACCTGATATTTTTATGTATAGATGCAGTACAGATACTTGAACATCACAAAAACCAAAAGATAATTGTTTGATAACTCGCATACGCATACGAAAATCTTGCTTTGGCTAACAAGCGCAAGTTCAATAGAAAATTCTTTTGGGACGGTGCCCTCAAAGCTTCAGCCGATGAAGAGTTTTTGTAAGCTTCATGTATTAAAAATCACATAACTCGATTGAAGTTTCTAAGTCTTTTTCAACATAGGTCAAAGATGTATTTGCCATTAGTAGTTGAATTCGAGAACGAAAATGGAATAGACCTAGGAGGGTTGCGAGCGGACCTTGTCAGTCTGTTGCTAGATTTTATTGAACATGCAATCAAGAACGACGAAGAAATATTTTCGTCAAACGAGGGTATGGACCGTGGTGATAACGAAGATTCTGAAGATGACATTCTGGCAAAAGAAGGGGCAGAAAAAAGACTCTTTGCATATGGATTATTTTCGGGCATTGCCGTTTTACAATGTTCATTCTGCCCACCCTTCATTTGGAAATGGTATTCTAAGTTGGCGTCGAGAGAGCACGAACATCCATATATACGGGGTTTAAACGTTTATGATCTTCCATCGGTAATTCTAAATTTCCAGTTTCGATTAGTTTCTTAACACGTTGATATTGGGTTCTCTCTTAGCTCTTTCAAGCCCACCCGCTTCTCGAATGTTTCTTTTCCCCCATCAAGGTTACTTTGAGAATGATGTATGATTTGATGGAAAATGCTTCGGAATCAACCGATCGGATGACAAAAATGGCTGAGAAGGCAACTTTTAACTATTTCCGTGATTTTCTTTTGTGTGTCAGCCGTAAGATGATTTTTCGTTTTATAACAGGCTAATTTCGATTAATCAATTTCAATTTATTTTTGCAGGCAACGAAGTAAAATGCGACGGCCGGAGAATTAAACTAGAACAGGTTTTTCAGTTCATTTCCGGAAGCAAATTTGTTCCTCGCTCTGCAATAAACAAGAAAAAGATTTCTATCAAATTTAGACTGTCGGCAGGAGATCAAGATCAGTTGCTACATGTGGCTTCCACGTGCCATTCAACTGTTACTTTGGGCCTCACTGGATCACTTGAAGACATGAAATCTGTTTGGATTATTGCTTTCAGGAACTGTGGTCCTGAATTTGGTTTATGCTAATCAATTTGGCCATCTCCTATTCAATTGTAAACTGTTCGATGTTTTCGGAGCAAAGAAGTACTCGTTGTAAGACGTTTACGGACAGATTTTTAATCATTCCAAGCTAATTTTACTAAAAACTCAGTAAACTTTTGCCTTTCATCCAGAACACTTTTATCCGTTTTGTAACTGTTTTAGCTGCCATAATCGAAACTGTCCTTATCGAAGAAGTCATTTTTTTTCTTACTAAGTTCTTGGAAAGTTTTGATGTGTCATCAGGTGTTTAACCTCCCGTTTTTCTCCTTTTTTTTGTTCCCCAATGTTTCAACTGTCAAAACAGAAAATGTGTTCTGTTATAACAGTTGATATCCTTGCCGTTTTAATAAAAATTTAAAAAAAAATTATCCTAGAAACTGATTTCACACATGGATGACTATAGTTCAATATCATAGTTCAATATCATATCATTCGCCACTTAAAACATCACAAAGTAATTTTTGGATCGTTGCTACACGACTAAAACAGGAATGTTCATGGCAATGATTCATTAGCCACTTTTCTTCAACTTAATTTATTCGAACACGAACGCATTCTCTTCTTTTTTACCTTCACACAAAGTGATTTTGGAACGTCCTTTGTTGAGATGCCACACGATTAAAAAAACAGGAACGGTTCTTGTGTGAAACGATGTATTTTCTTCTACAAAACCAGTGATCATGTATAGTCATAAATAAGGGGAAAAGGGAATCTCACTTATCTAACGATTAAGGTGAATCTCCAAACACAAGCCTCTTTGTTAATAGAAACTTGGCCTTCAGATTTTCAAAACACACTTCTTTTGGAAGAACGATTGACTCAAACATAATTAATTGCTCATTGGTTAGAGGAAAGGCAAATGAGGGAATATCTACAATGGGAGGACGGTTAGAGGCAATGTGAAATTCTGCAATGATTGAAGCCTCTTTAGCTGCAAAATCCATGTCGTCGGATAATTGTTTCAGTTCGGGGTGATAAAGCCCATCCCTTGTTAAGTTTAAGATATCCGTATAAAATAACTGCTGTGGCGTTTTGTTGCCTTCAGTACTGATTGGATGCCGATTCCATCCTTCAGAAAAAGCTTCAACAGTTTTTGCTAAAAATTGTCCAACGCACAAGTGAAGGCAGAATATGTCCCCATCATCTGAAGGGTTCAACATTCCCTCTTCTTCCAAATTCCTGTGGAGGGAAATTTTGAACCCATTAATAAGGGACCGTATATAGAAAGATCATTACAATTTACATGAAGGCATTGTGAAAGGGTTGGAGGGTTGGAGGCAAGACTCAAAGACATCCCTCCAAAGCCTTTCAATGCGTTGGTTGTGTGTTGATTTTCCGGTTATAAAAGACTGATGATCGCGGTTCGTCAACATGTAATCACAGACGCCTACATTCTCAAGTCCTAAGTCGGATCTGTAAATAATTAAATGTGTGATGATATCTCCGTGAATTTATTAATATGACCAATTACCGGACACGTGATGGTAAATCATATTTCTTAACAGCGCTCTGAAAGTGCTGCAAAACAGTCAGCGATCAAGGGTATATTACTCGACGAAACGTTTAAAAAATGATTGTTCTCGAGAAACCATCAATTCCTCCATGAAACACGAATTTCCATCTGAAAAAAGAAAGGTTATAATTTATAACCTTTCTTTTTTTTATAATAATAATTTTATTTATAACTTATAAATAAAATTTAATGAAATGATTTTCAAAAGCCATACCTGATTAACTTATGATGGCCGTCAATGTGCCACAGTGACAGAGGGCCCTTAACTTTGTAAACTCTACGTCGAATTCGTTTCCTAGGTGGGGGAGGACGAATGAGTCTAATCCTATTTACCGAACTAATCCAAGCCCTCACCCTCGCTCGTGGCACCTTGATACCGGCAGCCATGGCGTGGCCCAGCAACATCTTGTGTCCTAAATAAAGAATTAAGTCGGAAAAGGAATAAATAAGATAACCACGAAAAGTAGGCACAATGACAATGAAGGGAAAATATAAGCCAAACTAAAACGGGCAAAACCAAGGTCCATCACAACTTAACCTGCATTAGGAAAAGTTTTAACCAATTGTTCCATCCTTTGATCCAATTCAGCATCGCCAATATTATCAAACATTCTACAACTCAGCTCTTCTTTGTACATAACATACTTCAGAGAACGGAGTGGAATGTTCAAGAGTGATGAAATGGTAGTACGAGTGAGCCCTATTGCTGAAGAATGCAAAAGTCCATTAGAAGAGGTTACACGAGGTGAAGTAAAAATCTTTACCTAGGAGTTCTTTTAGCTTCTCCAAAGAAAATACAGTACCACATTCCATGGCACGCTCAACCAATGAGCAAAAAGAAGAATTATGTCCATCCAAACTTGACGCAGTTGAAATATGAGAAGACCGTTGGGTGGGCTGAGGCTGGCCAGTAGGTGGGTGATCCCCACTAACTTGACCTGGAGACAAGTGAAGAATTACATAAGGAAGATAGTACTGAAAATATATCACAAACTTAAAAATACAAATAAAACATGCTCTTTACAGGCTTAGGTAGCATGCTCATCACGTTGAGCACACGTTGAGCACACTGATTAAGAAAATAATACAAAAAGACAAACTACATACTGTGCCTGAATTGATGGTAAGCCGCTAGAAAATGTTGCAAATCGTCCTCCATATTGGTCAGAATGACTGCTTGCTAAATTGGACGAAGAAAGCCGGAAAATGTGCGACGAGAAATTGGCGCGCCGCAGCCGAACGTGTTTACGCCACCTTGCAAGATTTCAAATGAGGCAGGCAAAAGACAGCCGAGGCTGCTCAGGGTTGCCAAATAGGGCGAAACCGAAACGACAACCCCGAGGCAGGGAGGGAGGGAGAGAGGGAGGGAGGGCTGGATGGGAAGGGAATAATGAACATCGAAATCGAAATGGGAATCAAACAGCCGATTCGTTATATTGAAATTAAATTGAAAAGAAAATTGATTTCCGATCAAAAAATTGAATTGATTCATTAGAATTGTGTTTTTAACTGGGAAAAATATTGGAATACGAATTATAAAATTGATGTAAAAATCTGTGTCCATTTGGCACCCCATAGTAAACTAAGTACCATTTTTTTATCTGAACGAAAACTTCGTTTTCCATTCAAACTCCCATTAAAAGATGGCTGAGATTTAAAATGAGTGGTGCACTATTGTTTTTGTGATTCAAGAAAACGAGGGAGCGGCAACATTACTTTCAAAGACTTTTTCTTTTCCTCTAAAATTTTTTTTTTGTTTCTCCGAACTTTTTTCCTCTCGAAAAGAGTATAGGTGATCTAAACTGGCTGCCCTTGAGTTGTCTGAACCAATGTGGACTTAAATCTCCATTTAATGGACAAAAATGTCTTATTAAAAAATGAATAATAAGTCCACCAGCATTTGTCTGCTAAACAGGACGTATTTTCCTATTTTTACGGAGAATGTCCGTACGATTTTTTGCTTTGTCTTGTTCGCGGCTCCAGCTCCATGGCTCCTTCTTTTCAGCAACTTGAAAAGGCGCTGAACGATGACGGAAAACCTAGGAACAACTTTCTGAAGAATGATGCAACACCAATAATTTGTTGGTTAAAACCCTCCGTAGTTTTATTGGCAACAAGACTACGGAGGGTGTTACCGTTTTTAATTTAGGAGAGGGCACTGACTTTCTCTGGGTTGGGACGTATCCCTTCAGCGTCGATGAAGTGTCCAAGATGGGAAACATGGTCAGTGGCAAAAACACACTTTCGGGGATTAAGGGTGAGACCGGCGTTCCCGATCGCTGTTAACACGAGACGATGTCGTTCCAAAAACTCGTCGAAGGTGGATCCAAAAAAGATAGTCCTCCAGGTATACGAGGCACATAGACCATTTTAGATGACGCAGGCCTCGGTCATTAAACATTGGAAGCAAGCCGGTCCATTTTGAAATCCTTGAGGCATCCGCGTGAATTCGTAGAGACCATCAGGCGTGATGAAGGCCTATCTTCTCCCTATCTTTGGCTGCGACTGGAACTTTATAACATCCGCTTAGCAGGTCAATACTGGCGAACCATTTTGCTTCTGCCAATCGATCTAGAAGGTCGTCGATGCGCGCTATTAGGTGGACGTCCGTCTCGCTCATGGCGTTGAGCCTGCGATACTCCACACAGAACCGATAGTCTTGATCCCGTTTTTTCTTTACGAGGACCACGCTTGCTGCCCAAGGGCTTGACGGTTGCGCAAGGCCTTGACGTAAAAATTTTCGACCCTTTGAGCAACGACTTTCCTTCGCTGGGTGATACTCGAATCGGGTTGGGACGCTGGGACTTCGCGTCGCCAGTGCCAATTGCAAACTCGAGTTTTTCTCAAAATCCCCCCACGTGCTCTGAATACCATCTTTTGTAAAGTACTATTATTGGAAATGAGAACTTGGTCAAAGCAGAATGATTATTAAAAATTCGGTTTTTTTAATTTAGAAAAATCATATAAATGGAAGTCGACTGTTATTTTCGTATTCCGCCAACTTCAACGTTATTCGTAAATATACTACCTTTGCACTTGTTGATTTACACTCAAAAAGTAAAGATATACGAGTAACAAATGCTATAAGAGTAACACGTCCGACTGCAAACTTCAAGAACTTCAGCGTCTCGGGTTCGATCCTAGAGATAGATTAAACTTTTACACTTCAATAAATTGTTGGCAGGGCTGGATATCCATAGGATAACTCTGGTGCGGACATATGCGTATCCCAAGGATATCCTAAGGGTGAAAAACTGGAAATCCTCTTCTAATTTGGAAATATTCCAGGAATATCCAAGGGATGTACCTGTGCTGCCTGGGAATCAAAATATTGAATTCCAAATAGGTACTTCCATTGGATCATGGATTTAACTAGGTATTTAGCTAGGTACCACTCACGGCGCAGGACGCGCCGCGTGCGGGGCAATAGCAAGAATAGGCCCTTGGTACCCACCACGGCTTAGGCAGCGCCGCGTGCGGGGCAATAGCTAGTTTCGGCCCTTGGTACCCACCACGCCGTGCGGGGCAATAGATTTTACCATATTTGGCCTTTTTAATTTAGTCTTCAACATAGTCTACATCGTTAGGCTTTCTGGTCGGCCCTACGGTTTCATAGTTAGCCGGCCAGTATTGCGAACATATCGACACAGGGTGGACCAAAGGACGCTGGACTGGGTGGGGGAACAGAGCTCTCTAGTTGGCCACTCTACCTTTTCTGTGATGCACGCGGCCGTCAGAACTAAGGCTGTCAACGGTACGGTTGAACCGATCAGCCGAACCGCTCCGCACCGAAAAATTATCCCAGTTTTTCGGACTGGACTCGGACCGTAGTTTTTTGGTACGGTTCTCGGTGCGGTTCACACCGAAACTATTTGTTGAATTGAAAACTGTTGGTCACAGTTGACAGTTGTATAGGAAGAGGAACAGAGAAGAAAAAGAGAGTAGGGGTATGAAAGACTCAGGGTCATAGACGAGAAGTATGGGATGAGTAAGGAAACGGTAGGAGATGTAACTCCTAACAGTCTGCTATATATCAAGTGTAGAAAGTGGTATTCTAAACTTTGTTTTAAATTTTTCATTGATTATATCTATTATATGTACTACACGGATTTTTGTTTCTATTAATTTCACTTTAAAGGTAAAAGCATCAATTACCGTCTACACAAAATGTAACCAGTTAGAGCGGGGCAAGGAGGGGTCTTCAAACCTGAGATAGCTTATGTAACGGGTATAAGGCAGGGTAACGTTTTTCCATAACGTTGTCGCGATTCCCCCAGTTCACACCACGTGGTAAATGTTTAAAAAAGGAGTATTCGGATTGCTTCGTTCTGCCGGCGCGGACCACGCTTCGGTTCTTAGCAACATCGGCTCGGTCCTGATCCGATCCGAAGAACATCGGTTTGTTGTACTTTTCAGTTTTGGATCGGACCGATCCGCACCGCTGACAGCCTTAGTCAGAACTTCTCTTATTGCTTGCTGAAAATTGAACAAAAGAATGAAAAATGGACAAGTTTTCAGTGTGGAAGCCACACTTATAAGTATGTGAAAGGCTAAACTTGAACCGGAATTGATGAGGGCTTAGCAGAATAGTTTAGATGAACAGTCGATTGCTCACCGAATTCAAATGGCGCATGGTCGGTTCTTGAAAAAACCGAACCATGTACACCCTTATCCACGAGGTGGGCGAAGTACATATTTGCACTGCTCACGTTTGTTGATTAGGCCTACAGTTGACACTTAGCCATGGTAATACCCGGCGAATTGCATGTTGAATGACAGCAGAAGAAACTTACCGTTGAAAATTGAGTGATAAGCAGAAACCCTTGAAGCAGCTGAACTCAATGTCAGTGAGTTTCTTGTTGTATCCGGCAAAAACAAATGCCCAGAAGTGTGTGTGCAGAACATCTCAATTTCACGATGTGACGGGCAGAACTGTTAAGTGCGGTTAACAAAGCACACATAGAGTTCGATGTAAGGAGATGTTTTTTTATGTGATGCCATGCGACACACTTACAGCAACGGGTGAAAATCCTGACAGGATTAAAAAAAGTGGCTGCTTTTATTTTATACCCACTCATAGTTACGTTTAAAAAACTAACCCCTCATCCCTTCTGACCCCGGTCAATTGGGAAGGGTAAGAAAATAGGTATACTCTTTATTACAGAACTACCGGTAGATGTAAAGTAAAAGCGCATAGTACGAAAATCGCGTCAGGAAACTTTCACCCGTTGCTGTATATCCATTGGTTATCCATCGGACATCGGGAAAAAAATAATATGGATATCCAAAAATATATTTCCTGGTTGTCGGGTTGATTTCTTAATGTCGCTCCCCAACATACTTATTTTAGGGTATTTTACGGATATGCTAGGATGGAGTAAAAAGAGTGTCACCTTCAAGGATTCAACCTCTGACAGAGTTCGCTAGCCACCACCTTTACCACTACATCATCAATTTGTATAATTCCTAGTACGTAGTAGTAAGTATGTAGTAGAAGAAATAAATCCCGACACAAAATGAATTAACAATTTTTGGGGATATCAGGTGTCGCCTGGGATGCGATAATTTTTTCGCCGCTTTTTTCCACCACTATGACGGTGAAACCATAAGGCTCAGTCACCCAGGATTCAATAAGATCCGGAAGACATCTTCCCTCGTCGGACAGAGTTCAACGCCGTCAGCAGAACCGCGAGATTCACCACTGCACTTTGGATTCTCCATGGAGGATTTTCGAGCAGATAGCGTCGTAGAGGTGCATCTGTTTTTTTGCATTTCCTGAAGGCTAGGAATAGATTGAGAGTTAAGTGGGATGAAAGAAAAATAGAAGGAGATGGATTGATGAGGTGTAGACCCTCTCGTTAAACCATAAGGGGGAATCAAATAAAGTTTGCCACATTTTTAGCAAGAATTTTTAGAAAGAACTCAGTACATCCTCCTTGCAGAAATTTTTAAGTGAATATCTAATTTAAATTACCCCACGGTGAGACACACAAATTTTTCAAGCCTCAAATCAAGTTTTTCAGTTTTCGTTTATTATTATAATCAACATCCGTAGCTATTAAGAATGATACCAAACTATGAACCTTCTATAAGACATGCAGCTAAATATGGAAACCAACCATCAAAGCAACATATGTTTTTGGTTGTAAGATGATGATTTGAATGGTAGCCATATTTATGTAGCATAATAGAGCATTACTGAGCAATACAAAAAATTATCCTGCTTTTAAGCTAAACAAGCAGCTTTCTTGGCCTTTTTTTCTATCGCTTCCATTACTAGAAGAATTTAAATGATGATTCACACTACCATATAATTTACTAATAAGAAATCAATCAGCAAATCAGAGTTATAAGTGTTAATTTCAATCTTATGGTTTTGCTTCCCACGAACAAACAACAGAGGCTGCATCGGCTGGATTAGCGATTTGTCCGACCACAACTTGCATAAAATTAACTTCTGTTGTAGGATTAGCAGCAGCTGCTGTAACACCGTTCGCCACCACTTGACTTTGCTGTAAATTAAAATATTAATAGAGATAGAAAATCAGTTTATGTATATGAATTACGATAAAAGATTGTCTTCGAGGCAGATTTTTCTATATGATAGTTATATTTTAATTTGTTTGTGGGGACTTTATTACCGTTGTCACAGCATAGCCCGCCACAGTTGCTCCGCATGTCAGTGTGATCCTAGTATTCGGACAAGTAGCCACAATTCCAATGAAGGCATTTGGAAAGGTGGAGCCAGCAGCGGCAGCAGCAGCTACTGCTGCAGTAAAGGTGACGGTAAAAGTTCCACTAGGTGCTGCGGTAACTTTAGAACACCTGGCGAAGTTCGTAGTAGTAAGAGCAGCTGGTGAATGTGTGTTACACTCTAAAAACCCAAAAGAGGGGGAAAGAATTAATAAACAAATCATAATTAAAGAGCATAACGCAAGAAAATCAAAACTTTTAAACAAAGTTCCCTATGTTGAAAGAACTTTAGTTGTTTACGTGTAGCAGCAATTGTTATAGTAGTTGGTGTAGCAACAGTTGTCGTTGCGGGGCACGCGGCAGGACATGCAGCACAGGCCGCACATGTAGCACACGTGTTGCACGTAGGACATGTTGGGCACGAAGGTCGCCCATTGAATAAATTTGCAAGCCCAAAAAGTCTTCCTGTTATCGTTGAAGTTTCATCTATATTTTACACCAAAAATTATTAAAATATCCGTTATGTTTGTTCGTCTAAGATGCAAATTATTATAGTTCGTAAAAATGCGGATGTAAAGAATCTTCTTAATGGTATTTCTTTAAATAAATTGAAAAAAATACCAGCTGTAGGGACAGGATACAAATATGGATTCCATCCCGGCTGACTGAAGACAACCGAAGGCTGGCTCGGAGTCTGGTGTGGAACTAGAAAGAGTTGCTTCGATTCTCGGGTTATCGGAGTTGATTTCCCCTCAGATGTAAGCACTAGCCACACCGACAAAATCTATTCAAGTAGTACTGATTTACTGAAATAGGCTAGATATATGATGAGATAGATCACGATGATGTGATTGCTATACATATGTATGATTAAAGAAAAAATAAATAAGCACTGACTGAAATTTTTTTGAGCACTTTTAAAGATATAATATTTCTATATCAGTCATGTAATAGCAATTCAAATTGAGAGTCATTAACTCAACGTTCCTGTCTTGCTGTACTCTAAAAACAAAACTGTCTACTAAGCTCTTTGTAGTCTCGTCCGATTCGCTACTTAGGAATTAGTAGTGCTATAGTCGAGCTTTAGTAGTCTTTAGTAGTGCTTTTTTAGTCGTCTCGTCCGAAAGTAGACCATCTTTTTTTTAGAGTGTGCCTAAAAAATATTGGCAATATCTTTCCTCCCGCCTTCGTTCTTTTGTTTGACGAAACATCGTGAAGAGTTAAAAAAGAGCCAAAAGCTCGCGAGAGAAGATTGCAAGACATAAATCTTACAAAACAGTGTATGCGGAATGGTGTCACGTGACTGACTCCGGTGATACCTTACATTTAGCCTTATGGGGAAACACTTTTTTTTACTTTATAAAGCAGTAAATCAAAATTTCTTAAATATTTATAAGGCTCATCTGTACATATTAAAAAATAATGAAAAAATGTAATTAGTAGGCCAAATTATGTATACAAAAATTTTGAAAAGTAGCATAAAATGAGCCATCGTAAAAATGTTTACTAAAATAAGTTGATTTAGTCTTTCAAAAAATTAAATTATCTAAAAGAAGTTAAAAAAATTGCGGGCAACAATGCCTATTTGACATTCGACCAGGCATATTTACCAGCAGTGAAGAAATTGCAAACATGCGCATTTGAGCCATCGTAGTATCCTATCGTTTGGAAAAATTATAATAGTACAGTAAATTAGTTAAAACCATATTTAAATTTGTACAGTTATGAACAAGGTAATGGTTTTCTGACACCTATTTTATAATATTGGCTAAGCTGTTACTCAATACTCATTAACAGTCTAGGGTTAAAATAGGCAGCTCATCTACCTTTATACTCTTTCCCTTACATAGCCTATGTATGTGTCAGAGTAAAATAGTAAGACTATATGTTCTTTGCGAATGGACTATTATTCTTTATTTTGTTTAAAGTATCAAGCGGAAAATATATTGGAATTTTCATATAATGAGGTATTTTCTACCTTCGATCTTTTAAGCAATAATTTACAAAGAATTCTATTTAAAAATAGTTTTTTTTCAAGTAAATAGTTTTTTTCAAGTTTTTGTGTAGAGTTTTAACTGTAGCCTACCTGGATGAATGTTTCAATTGGTATGATCGTGGTTCGGATCGAAGCTCGCTAGTTGCTTTAGTGAGATCTGGTTTCTTCAAAGAGCGAAAGTGTTATTTTCAGTAATTTGTCTCAATTAAAATAATTTCATACTATTTGTACATATAATAATAATATGTGTTACTATATTAGAAAATTTTAACTACTGTACCTGGATGTACGTTTCAACTGATATGGTTTTGCACAACTAAGCTAGTTTCTCGAGCAGAATTTATACCCACATTAGGGGCGTGTACAAACTGGAACACACCCATTAGGAGTTGTTTTACAAGTTTATAACGTTGACCTTGGAGGAATATACAATAAGCGCCTTGGTAGAAATCGGGATTTATGTTGACACGGCGAATCCTTTAAAAAAATGTAATCAATTGCTTTTGTTTCTTTCTGATTTCAATATCAGTTTACGGAAGCGGATTTTTCAAATAAAAATACTAAACATAACGTTGTGGACAAAACACGGTTTGTTGGAGTTTGATTTCACAGTGGCGGATCCAGAAAATTTTTTTCAGGGGGCCGATTACTAAAATTTTTCTTTCCATCTCCCAAAATTGATGTTTTTTTACCTCCATAATTAGAACAAAAAAGAAAAGAATAAAAAAAAGGTAATTTTCCATGAAATCTTCCACTGTGATTCGATGTAAAAAGTACCGTAGGCTATATATCCGTCAAGCGTAATGCACAACAACGCCACTTTTATGTCGTCTGCTTCCCTATGTATGTAAAGCCCTTTTCTCTCAGCTTGAGAGAGAGGGCTTTTACATATAAAGAGGAGCAGACGAAATAAAAGCAGACGTTGTCGCGAGGCCACCCGTGTGGGGGAGCCACCGCTTCTGTTTACGTTTGTCGTATACCTGGCAATACAGATATCTTCTATAGGATCATTTTATGAGAATCATCGGGCATTTGAACATTAAACTGGCAATTTCCTGTCACATATTTTCATGATTCTCATTACTCATGATGTTTCAATGAGAATACGACTTGGTTTTTATTAATTTATTAATGCTACCCCCATAGAAAAAAATGTTATTTTTGCGAATTGAACCTATATCCATTTTCTCACGAAGTAATCACTCTACCATTTATAGCCATCGCGATATGTCTGTGTTTATGAGTCGAACAGATCAGATCGAATTTTACACACAGACATAAATTATCATATAACATTACGACTCGGATTTCCGCAGTATTTTTTTTTTTTTTAGTTTGTAATGGGCGTACTCTAATGGAGCGCTGCCCAGTGTATTACAGATATACATTATACACTTTGCATGTGTACAATGGGGCATTTTCATTGGGTTGATGGGTTACATTTTGAAGGGAAACTGGGCCTGTCGGACGGTGCAAAGACCTAGCACTGATGGTTCACGCTAACCTCACTGGAGATCTCGTGTGCCCTTTAGTTGTGCCTGTCCAGCTTGGTTGTACCTTCAAGGTCGACTGACGGCCGCTGGCATAGCCACGGACACACAAGACCCAGCGAGCTGCGATCCCCAGTGCCCCGACGTGGAAAACTGGTATGAAGAAGAGATATGTGGGACGCTAGGGCTTCTGATGAGCTGTGCAAAATAGAGAGACGAGAGAGACAGTATGAATTATCATGTGAGGGAATGATTCTTACCATTTCATAGATTGTCCTTATCTATATCCGAATCTGTCTCACAACATAGTCATAAGATTGCAAATGAGATTATAAGAAATGCGAAAGGATTTTTAATGAATCGACACTCTTAAGATAAATAAGCCCCTTAGTGCGGATCGAACAACAGTACTCTGACGTATGAAGCACTTAACCAAATGGCCATCACGACATGACTAAAAGAGGAGCGAAGAAGGTCTTGAGACCTCACATTCTCAAATGACCCGTGATCAATATAAAAAAATCATTGAACACTGGAATCATCATTGGAAAATTTCTAGTACAATACCAATCTTAAGGCTCACGGATAATATAATCATAACATCATTAGGGATAAATTGAAGATAGATTCGCCAGGCCAAGTACTTTGCAATGCAAACACGACATGACAAATATATATGAGCGAAGCAAGTGATCACATTTATTCTTCTCACATGAACCGTATTGGATATCTCTAAATGAGAATCATTAGGCATTTGAAAATAAAATGGGCGACATGTTGTGAACTGAAATGGTTCATTCGATCACGAATAAATACGACATTGCTAGGGATCGAACCCGGACTTTTTGATTCTGAGGCCAGCACCTTACAACAATGCCATCACATGAACATGACAGACCTATGAACGAAGCAGGTCATCACATCTAAAATTCTCACATGATCCGTATATTAGGATCAATTTGTGAGAATCATTAGGTCTTTGAACTCCAAATTGTCCATTTTTTGTCACATGATTAGTGCCCTCGTGATCCTCCAGTGAGAATCCGACTTTTCATGCATATACTCATCACGGCGACCTCATTTCGTTCACGGAAATACAAAATTATCTCTTAGTCATTAATGATCTCCTACAAGAGCGAGTCAGGAGGAGTTTATTATTTGAAGAACTATAGCCTATGTTGACAGCGAAGCAGATAATTTTAGAAACACTAAGGTTCGAACTGCAGCCCTTTACCTTATGAATCTTGTACTCTACCATATGGCTAATAACATACTAGCCTTATATGAGCAAAGCTGTAATATTTGCGCTACTATTTCCATATTATTCATCCAGGCCTATACTAGATAAAATTAGGCCTATAAATTGATAAAAACTCTCTACGAAATTTGTCCATTTTTTTGTGGACATATAAGTTGAACGGCCGTTACGGTCTTACGGACATTAAATGTCGAAAAAAATAAGAGATATTGTCTAAATCTGACCAGTTTATGGAGAATATTTCTCTTTTCTTTTTTTAATATGTCCAATAATCGTGGGCAAGTAATGTCCGTAACGGCCGTTCAAATACAAGTAACGGTCTGGGGTTACCATTGACATCGATTCAATTGCTCAGTTGGTAAGACGGTTGCCCAAAAAACATAATACAAAGAGGCAATAGGTTCGATCCCCAGCAACTCCAACAATTCGTCAAAATTCAAGATAGAATAATACTGAAAATAATGTTCTGAGCGTCACATGATAATTTTTTCAAACTTGAGGATCGCTGGGATCGCTGATATTAACAGGATCATTTTATCATGCATTATCCTGTGATTACATACGCACATAAATTATCCCGTGATTATCATGTAAGGATTGTCAAGAGATTATATTTCTTTGGCTATCCTGTGATCATCACAGGACTAGGATAATCATGCGAAAGATCCGTCCGAATTTATCAAGCGATTCTCATATCCGGATCATGTCCGGATTATCACGGACGTTCTCATGTGAGAATCACGGACGTGATGACATGATAATTTTTCGTAAGGGATGTATAATATGATAATTGAAACTTGTATGGGGGGTGAGTTTGTACTTTTTTTAGTTTCAAAGTGTACTTTTTGGGAAAGGTAGGCTACTCTTGTTTATTAGAAGTATTATCAATATTTTAAAACATTAATTTGTGTGTAGTAAATTACGTTTCCTGAGAAAAACAAAATTCCCTTGGTTATACCTTCGGTTTTATAGCCATTTTTACTTGAAAGTGAATAAAAAAAAAGACAAGCGAAGTGAAGAGAGAGAGAGAGAAAAGAGACGAACAGAAACATATGAAGCGGAACTCAAGGAGTGTGACACTCACATAAAATAAAACAGAAAGTAGGAAAAAGTGTGATAAGAATAAAAGAGTACGGCTGCAAGGGTTTTTTTTTGTTTATTTAGCTAATTTACATCACAGCTCACTCTCATTTTTTCTCATTTTGGACTCTTCGAAGAGGATTTAAAAATGTCATTCAGATGAGGCACTAAGACAAGTATACATTGGATTCGCAATAGTAATCTTTTTGAGCCACGCAATCTGTTTGACGAACAAGAGAATGCCAAGGGCTATGGCGATGCCGTATGGGGACAAAAATGGAAAGGATGAGTAAGGGTATATTCATACGAATTACGAATGACTATTACCGCCAGGGATAATGTATTTTTTGTCCGTGTGGTTGGGGTGAAATGCCTTGTAAACCTTCAGGAGTACTTCTTAACAAGCAGTCTACGAGGCAACCGGGCTAATAAAAAGGAGATACACATGAAATGTTTTTTTCTCAATTTCGTAAAAAACGGTTGAAAGTTAAATACAAATAGCTCTTAAGGATCGCCAGCTTATTTCAACCTATTCGCAGTCCTAAATTCCTTGCAATTTAAGAGATATTTCAATATTTCTGGAAGAGGTTTCAAATTCTTATTAAATTTCGACAAAAGAAAAATGTTATCCAAGATAGGTAATAAATTTTAAAAAAAAGTATTCGATAGCTCTAGGTCTTTGCTATCTGTCCCCTAAGCAACAATGCTGTACGTTGTTCAGTTCTGATGCTATAAAAATAAATACTGAATCACTATAGTTTATGCCAAAATTTCTTGCCATTTCTGAGTCAGAATCGGGATTGCTGTCGGTCTAAAGCCTTTCAGGGGGAAACCAAACCTGATAGTAAGGGAAGAGAGGAGAAGTGAGGGGAAGCGAACCGATAAGAAACCAATTCAAGTTTTGAAAAGGCTGGTTTTGTAGCCCCCCCCCCTCTCTAAAAAATACTGTACGGTGAATGGAGCTCACGCGCTTTCGGTCCTTTGTTTAATTAGACACATGTGTGTACTTAAACAAAGAACCAAAAGCGCGCGAGCTCCAATCACCGTACAGTATTTTTTTAGAGAGCCCCCCTGAAGGGCTTCGGACTGACAAGCAGGCCACTTTTGTTTCGGAATCAACAAGAGATATCGGCGTAAGATAGTGATTTGGTCATCATTTTGTAGCAACTGAACGGTATAACATCAAGTACCGTAACTTTTAGTAAAATGCACCACAAGTAGCAACATGCACCACTTCAAAAAACAGCACTGTTAAAAATGAAGGGGGTTTTCGGTAGCATAGTCATACCGATAAATGGTACTTGGTACCGTTTACCGAGACGTCATACCGAATAATGGTGCAAAGATATCATTTTCAAAGAAACAAATTTTCGATAGGTTTTCATACTGAAAATCGACGCCCCCCTCCGAAAATCGGTACAGCTACTACCGATAAAGAGCTAAGTCTTTTGTGATGATATAATCATCCTTATAAATACCGAAATAGTTTTTTAATGCCCAATAATAAAGCTAACGATGGGGTTAGTAGATACTCGCTACATTAGCTAATAAAGTGATACAATTTATCGCTTTTTGGTTCGCTAATGAATGTATATATAATAGCCTTGTTGATTAGCCATTGAACCCGCTAAAATAGGACAATTAGCGAGTGTAACGGCTAAAGAAATACATATTAGCAAGTGCAGCAGCGAACGACTCTGCGATAGCGGAAGCAGTCGCTAACAAAAAAGACTTTAGCTTATACACTCGCTACTTCTTTTATCATTTTTGGATAAAAATCAAGACCGTCAAATAGCTAATCAACTAGCGACATCAAACGCATATTAGCGGAACGAGCTAACTGAAATCGATTTTCCCCCTTTTCCCGCTTTGGGAAAGCATTGGTGTAGCCTACCTCTCTTGTGCATAAACACATATATTGTGGCCAGCGCCAAGTACGGCGCTAGTTCCCCGAAGAACCTTTCAATTTTTGATAGTGGAATATGCAACATATTATTAATGGGCCGGGTGACTAGTTGTCAATTAAATGTTGGTTAGATTTTAAAATGTATGAGCTACGGAGCTCGTGGGTTGTCCGGTGGGCGGCTCCACCACCCACCGGCCCTCGCTCCCCCTGGCCTATGGGACCTATGGGTCTACCATTTATTAATAAGAAATGAAGAAAACAGGTAAATACAGCAGACGTGTCATCAACGAAGACCAGGCAGCAGATTTGTATAAATCGATATTGACGTTTTTTTCATTTTATTAAATAAATAAAGCCTCGCGGCAAGACCTTCAGACTGGTAAAAAGCCTCGTTTCGATGGGTGGTACGACGGGGGTGTATGAGAAGCTACGGTGCATCGTTGGAATAGTGTTCATGATATTTATAGATATTTTGTAATTGGCCTTTTAAACCAGTTTTTAGTGTAAGATCAGATCAACTGGTGCAGTCGCTATTAGAGTAGACGGATAGCCGTTGCTGTCGCTAACGCCTAAGTAGCTGTTTTCCACGCTATTAGTAAGCTGCTAGATGGTGCGAGGTGATGAGGTACTTAACGTAAGTAGCTGTTTGCCACGCTAGTAAGCTGCTAGATGGTGCGAGGTGATGAGGTACTTAACGTGTTGGGTCTTCATCCCGAAACTTTGGCTTTGTTAGCGATTGCCCCCGCTATCATCGTATTCGGCGTTAGCGACTGCTATCGCTATCGTCGTTTTATTAGCTGCTTCACCGGCTAACGTTGAATTTTTTAGCCGCTGCACTTGCTAATTGGTTCATTTTAGCGGGTTCCTTCGCTAATCGACGGGGCTATTATATATACTTTCGTTAGCTAACCATAATACGATATAGTGTATCGTCAGTTTAGCTAAACTAGCGATTGCCCGAATCCCAAAATCTCCTTGTCAATAGTCAAGCAAAAAAGTCTCATGAGATAAACGTGAGAATCTCAGTCTCAGTCCGACAAATTGAGATTCGCGTGCGAAAATCAAAGAGAATGTCAGAAGAATCTCAATTTTTCGGATTGAGATTGAGATTCTCATGAGACTTTTTCGTAAGGGCGGTAGCTTTCCAACGTCTCTCCAACCTCCTAGCTTCTTTACGTGTAGAGGCGTTTGCTTGATTATTCCAAGGGTTGTCAGGCCGAATGGTGAATACTCACTGTTAAAAATAATGGGGGAGAAACGGTAGAAAATGCTACCGTTCTGGCGGACTCTTCTTTCGGTAGCATTTGCTACCGATTTTTAAAAAACGGTATCACCGCTCGGTAATCGGAAGTTGATTTTTCTAATTTTAAGTAGCTATTGGTTTCAATTATCGGTAGCAATATATACCGAATATTTTATGAATTTATTTTTGAAAATAGCAGTCGGGGGGAATCGAACATCTGGCCTTACAATTACTATTTCAATTTTCGAACTCTGACGCTATAACCACTTGACCAAGCTTACATACAATAACATGGGCTAATATGATAGTAGCTGTTTTAAGAAAGCTTCTGTTAAAAATTATTCAAATTTCGATTCATACATCGTTAGCTTTATTATTGGGCATTAAAAAACTATTTCGGTATTTATAAGGATGATTATATCATCACAAAAGACTTAGCTCTTTATCGGTAGTAGCTGTACCGATTTTCGGAGGGGGCGTCGATTTTCAGTATGAAAACCTATCGAAAATTTGTTTCTTTAAAAATGATATATTTGTACCATTATTCGGTATGACGTCTCGGTAAACGGTACCACCGTAACCGAAAACCCCCTTCATTTTTAACAGTGCCTTTCTTATTTTGAAGAATCCTTCTCTTCGTCTTCCATCGCATACTGATCTATCTGCTCTTCTTGAGAAATTTGGTGACTTTTTTTGAGGAAAATTCAAGACATCAGGACGAGCCTCGACGTCTTTGGATCGACATCGGAAACCGAACAACCAACGACTTCCCGTTCTTTCACAATGTTTGCCCCAGTAATGAGTGCTGATGTTCGTATCTTTGAATACTCGCTGCCCAACTAAGTCTTCGCCCCTTGATCCCATTCCGACATTTATTCTGCTGAAGAAGTTTGCTGAAATTCTTGTTGCACCTATAACTAAATTGGTGAATCTGTCTCTCTAACTGGGTGTTTTCTGTGATGATATGAAACTTGCTGTTGTGACACCATAGTTGAAGAAGCCTAATTTGAAACCTGATATCCTAAATAACTATCGGCCTGTATCTAATCTTTCTTTTTTGTCAAAATTTATCGAGCGTGTTATCGTTAAACAACTTCATGATTATCTAGAAACCGAATCTGAGTCTCTCTTCGTCCCCGTGCGTAAGTCCTACAGGCAAAGACAAAGAGGTATCGAAGACAGTTATTTTTAAACTTGTGTCGAAAATATACTAGAATTTGAAAACTTTGAAAAATAATGCATGTATTGCAAAAACACTTTTATATCTTAAACTAAGAGGAATTTAGTCGTGAAACTTATTTCAATGCATTTGTATTACAGTGGCAAACCACAATTTCTTAATATTTTTGAAATTCGATCATCAAAAAAAAATCCCTATCCTAGGAGCTAGGAATTCGGCCTGGTTGCCTCGCGCGCGGATTGCTTGTTAAAGGGACAAATTTAAGAATTATTCAAGATTCTACACGGTATATATCCAAAAGGGAAAAGGCTCAACCTTAACTATTAGGGGATAGTGGGGCTATTTAGGACACGGGGTCAAGTTGGATCAAGCTCGTTACATTCTTAAAACTTATATTATATTTACTGAATTATCGACAAAAAATTTTTTAAAATTTATACATCAGGACTCATGAAATTCACGATGAAATGACAAATATACTTGCTGTCATTTACCGAGACCTAATACCACATAACAACCGTAGACAATCTTTGTGAAAAATAGTTTTTTTTTTATAAATGGCTAAAACGTTGTCGCTTTCGGGTACGCATCTGAGCAAAGGAAAGAGCTTTACAGAGCCTTATGGGGGATTATGTTTTGAAGAGATAATTATTTAACTAAACGTACATTAGTACTTATCTAGCGATCTTTTCGAAATGTTCGAAGATTTAACGAATTCTCTCCATTTGAAACTAACCTCGTATTTTTAATACCTCTCCACAGTTATTTTCCGAAAACTGCACTTACCCAACCTCTCTAAAAAAAATACTGTACGCTGAATGGAGCTCGCACGCTTTCGGCCCTTTGGTACTTAAACATGTTTGAGTATACACATGTGTCTAATACAACAAAGGGCCGAAAGCGTGCGAGTTGACAGTGTAAACTTTGGTTCATGTCAACTGTCAGCTGGTTGCCAAGCCTCACTCCGTAAGAAAAAATACGCAAGGTTTGCGCAAAAACCACCAGTCAGTGTGAATCAGGCTTAAGCAAATAAATCCCTAGAAACATCTGTACATATATACGATACACGAAATTTCTCACTTTTTTCAAACTTCGTTTAACTAAATAGATAGTAACATTGTCTAATTCTTACGTTTGGAGGGATGACATTCCCTGGGAATCTCAGATTCGCATGACGAACACTTTATAGCCTGGGTGTGTTGCACTTTAAACTCTAAGTTGCAAACCATGCAGACGACTCTCTTCATTATAAGAACCCTTTTACCTGACGTTCAATGAATGAATATCACCCCATTATCATACAGGTATTGAATCGTGATTATACAGCGTTGATATTTATTTTATTTATTTATTTCATTTTGCCGAATCGGTAACGTAAAAATTAAAAAAATATTTTTTATAATTCGGCAATTGCCGAAAACGACGCCGAACCGTCCGGATACCTGAAAGACGACTTCTTGGGTAGCATTTTGGTTTCTTTTTCCGTCAAGGTCAAAATTTTCTCAGTTTTCTACAAATTTTCATTTGAACTCAAAATCTATTAACAAATAACATTGAAATGAACTGTTGATCATTAAGAAAATGTTAACTTTTGGGTGTCGAAAACGATTTTTTCTTATAACTTCAACAGTTTTCATTCGATTTATTTGAAAAAATTACCAAAATTTGTTCTTTATAAGATGGTCTTATGATAAATATTTCAGAATTTTAGAGTTATTTTAAATGACCTAAACAATTTTTGTTACAATTGTCTCGTGTTACAATTGACCCCAGTCTCCCCTACTGAAGCAGCAATCGAACCCGAAATCTCTACCTTACGAGGCGAGAGTGATTCCAGCTAGCGCGCCATGAACTCTGATATGATACGTTCCTAAGAACACTTGCTGTTTGTAAGCGAGCTAGTAATAGAAAAGAGCCGCCATCTTTAAAGCCTCTAGTATAATTTGTAGCCCTTCCTCCCTTTATGGCTTTATCTACAGCTTGAAATTTTTGGGTTATGTTTTTACGATATCTCAAATTGAGTTCTTTGAAAACTACACTGAAGTGTTGCATGTTATGCGATTTAATTTGTCGTCATTGATTCAGCGACTTCCAAAGTCTTTTATCACATCAATTGACGGAGTAAGGGTAACATTTTCAAAGTTTTACGACAATCGTGTAGGAAAACTAAGAAAAAGGAGATACAAAGTCGGAAAATAAAACACGACTTTTTTCCCCCGCAACACAAATCCCAAAATTTCTAAGAGAGAACGTCCAACTGAACATGAGATGGCAATAAACTAGGCTAAGGGTTTTTTCTAACTGCTTGATTGGCAAAAGGTCAATAATCTCGCCAAAGTTTTCCTCAGCTATCGCTGCCTCGATTGCGAGAAGGAGCAAAATTTTTAAGTCGATATAAAGTTAGAGTAGTCCTCAAAGAATGTTGTTTATTGGTCTAGCCAGATGAGGTTTCCGTGTCCTGTCTGCCCTTATCCCTATTTGATTGGTATCAACCGAGTCGTCGTTTGTGATAGATCAAATTGAAATTCCTAAAGTTAGGAACTTCAGGCTAGAGTGATGATAAACAATACACAAGGTTACGGCAGGAGATAGTTTTGATCAGGTGAATGATTAAAGACCGCAACGCCTCTTGAGGGCGACAAGTAAAATAAAATAATCAACAAAAGCAAAAGTAACGGCAACTCAGCTTTTGAATATGAAACTCATTCGAATTTTATTTCAAAAATAAAATAATGAAAAAGTAGGCTAAAGGGTTGACGAAAAATTTGGAGCGCCAGGCCAATAGTTCTTTGAACTATTTCGTTTGTGTTACGGCGCCCTCAGCGTTCGATACCTTTGCTACCCATCAAACCCCCCCCCCCCTTTGACGCCCCTGTGTTTGGGTACTGTAAAGAGCCATGCATGTATTTTAAGACTAAAGGGGAAAATATATTTATGTATTTTTTTAGTTTAGATACGCTGTTAATTTTCGTTCTGATTTTTTCGGGGTTTTTACCCCTTATATCTGAGAAAACTAGAACCGGGGTTAAAACCCTGTAAATTTCGGCGTCAAAACCCCCAAAAAGACCTTGGTTGGGGGTCAAAACCCTCAAATTTACAGAGTTTTAATGTTTTTTCTTTAGTTTTGTTAAAATGCTTTAGCTATAAGCCAGGCTTTTTGTTGCTATACAGCACATCGAAAACCTGAAATATTGACTTTAAGAAATGTTAGAATACAGTCTTGATTAAATATTCAATTTTCGTAAAATCTTACGCCACGCCGAAAATGTCCTTGGTGTGATAGCCATATACAGAAGAACAATCAGAATTGCGACACGGGAGTCTGATATACCAATCCGTTAATAATGCGGAAGGTCACTTCTTGATTGTTTAGAATGTGGTAATTCTGCCTGGTAGTTGAATGGCCGAATTATCAGATTTTACTTCCGTACATGGTGATGGCAAGTCTTCAGTACCGACTTTGTAGACAAGTAAGAGTAGAAAAATGTGAACCTTTTCCAGTTTCTCTGATAAAAACATGTTTAAGTATAAAAGTAAACCCAGGTATAGTAATCCCGTCCGGAACATTTGTGTTAGTTATGTGTTTCACAATTGCAAAGTAATTAAACAATAAAAAGTTTTTCTTCTTTCACGTGATATGAAGATACTAAAATAAGCTACAAAGTTCATTGAACCAAAACATTGCGTTTTGCTTGTCAACTATTATATTGTAAAACATATAACCAAACACAAATGTTCCGGACGGGATGGCTATACCTGGGTTTACTTTTAGTAAACATGTTTTTCTCAGAGTTTGTCGGTGTCTCCGTCAACATCAATTAATCAAGGGCATCTTTTTACAATCACCAATGGTGAGCTGCAATTTCAAGGAAGTGCATTAAAATAAATGGTATATACCTGGGTCGTTTACCTCAAATAGGAAGTCAGTCCCCAAGGTTGTGGAAAGAAAAAGTTTCTTAACTGTTTTGCGGTGTAATGCGGCGGCTCTTGGGAAAAATATGTTGCCAAATGAAGGAATACAACGGCCATTTTAGAAATGGACATGATTCAAGCCCTGTTCAGGTTTTTCTCCTAATTGTCTAAGCTTCACTTTTGCCTAAGCCCTACTCATACATATTAAAAGAGTTGGTGTCAGAATTATTTTAACAGCTAGGGATTTTAAAAGGAAAAAATACTTTAATTTTGGAAAATCTGTTCGATTTTCCTGTATTACCCTCCCTTCTCCCTGCCCACATCTCCACTGTAGGAACGGCGGCCTGAAAAATTTGCGGCCGCTCAATTTTTATGTTAAAATTTGAAAAAAAACAATGAAAACAGTTTATTTATATGTACACATAAAGCTTGGGTAGCTTCATGGTTTTAAAAAAATGAAGCCTAGATGTAAACGCGCTTGGGAGATATGACAGGAACTAAAACATTTTTCGGCCTTCAGACAACACGGTGGATGAGTGGCCGTTCGAATAATAGCGAACGATGCTTTTGCCATATGATTTCGTGATCGAAACAATTCTGAAACAACACGTGGATGCGGACTGGGCCAAAACTAGGGCTTCACTTCACTTGCGGGGGCCTTCGGCAAATTGGCGGGGGGGGGGGGATCTACCGGTCTATAGATACATAGACTATAGCTGTAATTACAATTCACAGAAGGGCTTTTGTATATAGACAAGCAGCCAAGCAATTTGGAAATGACTTAAAGCAATCCCTTTACATCACAATGAGTTTACAACGTACTTTTCTTCTATACAGTTTACGACTGCATTCCCATACTTAATTTGATGAGCTTGCATATCAATGCAAACATCGCTGATGACTCTAGACTGTAAAATATAAGTGAGGGCAAGAATAGTGTGGACGTTTTGCCGTTGGTATGGCATCACTCCACAGTAGTGGAACTTGACGATATGCTAAGTATGCACATAATCTTCCAATCAATTGCAATACTGTTACTTCAAAACACTCTTGGGCTTAGAGCTAACAGGTTTATATTTTCTAATTTGATTTTAAGAACTGAAGTTTTTATGATTTAAACCAATATTCCTTATAAGTCTTAATGAGTTTGTGTTGAATCTACACAATAAATGAATTAATTTTAAATAAAGGTCAGCTATAGGAAACAATTTTCACCGACAATACTTTCAAAATTTCTAGAATATTAAAAAAGGCTCAGTAACTGAAGAAAGTTCTCGTCGTTTGTTTACCAAGGGTCATGTAAACGTCGTCTGTGACGAACACAACAACAGTACTGTTAGATTTGAAAATTGGAATAATCCGTCACCGTAGTGGGATGTCAAATAAGAAGCTCTTCACCGTAGTGGGCTGTCTCTCCCTCTGCCCGAAGCAGGGTAACCTTCTAGGTTCTTCTGGGCTGATCACAATTATTGTCTCCTTCGGGGATCGAACCCGGGACCTTCGCCGTCTTAGGCGGGTGCTATACCGACTCAGCTGCCAGAGTGCTTAGCGGACTCATCGAGCAACTAGTGATTGCATCTCACTTTCTAACACTCTCCCTCAATCACTACGTTGGGCGAGATGTGAATTGTCGTCAGCGCTTAAGCTGGGCCCATAACCTGTTAGATTTGAAAATTGGAATAATCCGTCACCGTAGTGGGATGTCAAATAAGAAGCTCTTCACCGTAGTGGGCTGTCTCTCCCTCTGCCCGAAGCAGGGTAACCTTCTAGGTTCTTCTGGGCTGATCACAATTATTGTCTCCTTCGGGGATCGAACCCGGGACCTTCGCCGTCTTAGGCGGGTGCTATACCGACTCAGCTGCCAGAGTGCTTAGCGGACTCATCGAGCAACTAGTGATTGCATCTCACTTTCTAACAAGTACTCACTACACTCAAACTACGGATTTGCGGTTTAACGGCACAGTGGTATGCCCATGCTTTCACTATTTTCAGACGACGGCTTGGGGATAATGAATACACAGACAGAAAGGCTTCAGACATCGAAAGATGCTGTTTAGTACACCCGATCACACTATCGATGGATATATGGGACCGAGAGCCAATAAAATCGGTGGATTTCGGTCACGTGTAGTACTTTAACTCCGCCTTTTCCATTAGAGCTGCTGGGGAGAGTTTTTTTTTGAACTGTTATTGAGACCCTCTGCAAAGGCTAAAGCCTTTTGCCTCAGGGAAAATTTAGAAAATCTAATTAAGAAATTTGCCAAATGGGAGCCCAAAAAACGCCGCCATAAAACCCCGTGCTATAACCGACAAAACAAGGGGTTCAAATACTTTGTGTGGGCACTGTATAGCCCAAACGTTTTTATGCTTTTAAATATTAGCTGCGCCAGCTAATAATATTGGCTATTTTCTCCGGTGAAATCATTTCCTGTTTTAAAAATGAATGAACCAAAGCTTTTAAATAGATAAGACCTACCAATTAGACTTACACAAAACATGAAACACCGATACAAAATAGGCCAGGCATTTGAAGTGGAATAATTTTTCCACTATGCGGGTTTTTTGTTAGAATCTAAATAAAAAAGATGTTCCAAAATGCATAAATTAGAGTCCTTCAAAACTGGAAAAAACCAAAATTAGTTTTGTTACAAAATATCATTCATTCCAGTATTTATTTACAATAACCAGTGTTACTTAAAATCATATTTCCGTGATTAAAAGTCAAAAATCAAAAATCAAAAATAAAACAAAAACGATTCGATTTTCAATCAAAATCGTTATCATTTACATTCATTTGATTTTAAATCGCAGATCAAAATCAAAATCATTGAATTTTATTTGCTTTTAAATAAAGTTGTGTTGGACACATAATAAATCCACTTCGTGCTGGACCTTCAGGATTAGTTTGTTATTTGGTTTGTTATTTAAAATTTAATGAAGAAGAGGAAATAATAGTGATTTTGTTGTCAAGTCTGGTCTTTGAATAGCTTCTTTCCATTTTCAGATAAACTCTTGGTAGGATGATGAAATATGTAAATCTTTTAATTCCAATTGATTTTGTTGTGAAACACCGCATAGAACTCGATCATTTTTCATTGTTTTCAGTTTAATCCCTCGGTAATTTGAAACACAAAGATTACTCTCGTTCTCTTAAAGTAGGGAATTAACATTTTGTCACTAGGTGGCGTGTTTGGGCGGGGGGGGGGGGGTGGAAAAGAGGGGGTGTAGGGTCAATGACCACACAATAACCGCCGGAGGCGTTTTCCAATAAAGTTTTAGAACTCGGTTTGGGAAACGGCGTAAAGGCCTATAGAACCTGAAGGATAGGAATCCTTCAGGGATAATAACTAATAACTAATAGGGATAAGGGATAGGGGGTAATAGGGATAGTTATAATTATACTAGGGATTTCCCAAATTTTAGAGCTAAAAGTAGTAGAATCTAGGCACATATTTTAAATGAAATCGCGCTTACGCGCCAGCCCTTCGTGTCATTTGGAACACAATTTTTTTAACTTATGGCCTACAGTCATTGTAAAACACGTATGACTATTACAAAATTTTCAGGGGAAAACAAAGTTTTTTCGAAACTTTTTTACTATTATCTCACTTATCTCCTCAATATATTTAGAATGTTATTTCTGTTTTGATTTCTTTAGGCATTTTCGTAAAGAGATACCTCATTTTTGCTTAGTTTTTGTTTTGATTTTTAGTGCCCTCTAGTGGCGGATTTTAACACTACGTAGTAGTTCTGTGTTGTAATATTGGACCCTTTTCCATTTAAGTTTTTGTTTTGATGTTAATGATATGAGTATTTCTAATTATTAAATGGCCATAGACAATTGTCCATATTTCCTATGTATGATGTTTGTTTTGTGAATTAGTTTCTTATTTTCTTGATTTTCTACCGCCCCCTCGAATTTTGCCATAGCCATCTGTTGGTGGGAAAATGAACTAAAAAATTAAATGTTTCAAAGTCGCACTTGGGGGAAAGTCACTTCCTACTTGTCGGTCCGATAAATCGGTTCCCACCTAAAGGTGGGAGACACTCGGGGATAAATTTCATGCTTCTAACTCAAGCAGTTAAAAAATTCAAAAAAATTATCCTAAAATAATTTTTTGGACCAATATTTTGTGTCCAGTGTTTTTTACGTTATTATCAATTTTCCATCTCTTTTAATTAAATTAAATTAACTATGGAATACCCATTTTGTAGAGAATTCTTTCTTCTTTCACATCCATTTATTTGTTTTTAAACAAATTCACTTCGTGTAGGACCTGCAGGATTAGTTTTTTATTTAGTTGGTTATCGATTATGAAATCGCGCTAACGCGCCAGACCTTCGTGTCATTTTGAAGAAAATATGTTTTTTAAGCTTTATAGTTATGTCCTACAGTTATTGTAAAACTCGTATGACTATTACAACATTTTCAGGGGAAAACAAAGTTTTTCGAAACTTATTTACTATTATCTCACTTATCTCCTCAATATATTTACAATGTTCTTTCCGTTTTGACTTCTTTCGACATTTTTGTAAAGAGTTACCTCATCTTTGCTAAGTTTTTGTCTTGATTTTCAGTGCCCTCTACGGGCGGTTTTTAACACTACGTAGTAATTCTGTGTTAAACATTGGACTCTTTTCCATTTAACTTTTTGTTTTGATGTTAATGATATGAGTATTTTTAATTATTAAATGGCCATAGACAGTTGTCCATATTTCCTAGGTATGATGTTTGTTTTGTGAATTAGTTTTTTATTTTCCTGATTTTCTACCGCCCCCTCGAATTTTGCCATAGCTATCTGTTGGTGGAAAAATGAACTAAAACATTAAATGTTTCAAAGTCGCACTTGTGGGAAGTCACTTCCTCCTTGTCGGTCCGATAAATTGGTAGAAGCCTTCGGTTCCCACCTAAAGGTGGGAGACTCTCGGGGATTGAAAATTTATTGAAGAACAGAAAATATGGTTTGGTTTAATAACTCGGTAAATTGAAACACGAAGATAAAACGTGGGGAACAATGGAACATTTTGTCGCTAAGTGGCGTCTTATGGCGGGAGGATGGGGTGGAAAGTGGGCGGAAAAGAGGGGTTGTGGGGTCAATGACCAAATAATAACCGCCGGTGAACTGGCACACCTCTCCCAGAGATGAGGAGAGATGGAAATGGCCCATGTTAAATTGGTACATTCTTTTAAAGGCTGCCACCTAGCGGTAGCGGTTGTGGACAGTATCTGTTACTACGGGATAGGGAAATTACATGGGGAAGCTATTTGGCAGTTCTGTCTTCATCCTCTTTGGCGCTTTTTTGGCCCTATAAAAAAGGTGATGATTTTCTCTCATTGCCTTTCCAATCTCTCCTCTTCTCTGGCATAAGACGTACAGTACCGTCGAGAAAAAAGGATATTGATTATAAAAGGGCAGGGAATAAGGTTGAATGAACTATGCCAGACAAGGCCACTTTTTTTCTCTTAATTCCACCACGATATAAAATAGACAGGTAGCAACACGAGGGTCGCGTGACCAACTATCTAGATGTAAATGGCTAAAACGTTGCCGCTGCCGACTAAAACGTACGCATCTGAGCGAAGGAAAGAGAGAGAAACACATCTTATGGGAGAATTCTGTTTTTCTGGGATTTTTATTCAAGTAAACACTTAAGATAGTCAAGCGAAGCTTTTCAGCTCTCCATAAGGATAGGTGTAATTCAGTCAAAACGACTGAATCATCTTCAAATCAGTGGCAATGTTTTGTCTAAGTGCGTAGCAGATATTAATTTACTTGCTCAAGTCATGAAAAAAGTATTATTTTGCCCCAAAAAGTTTGTCTAAAAATTTCACACATCCATAGGCCTACTGAGCAAAAGCAATTAGTGTTATTACTGGCTAATAGAGCTAAATAATAGGGCTAGCTAAACGCATGACCCACCCTTCTTGCTACAGAAATCCAGAATAAGTAAACGACAATTAATCCCTGAGGGTAATATACTTGTATATTTCCGAAGGCCCTAAAGTAAAACGTCCAGAATTTGTTTACAAGGGGAAGGAGCATGTTACCCCGTCCTTCAATACTCTCCGGCTTGGGCTTTCAGAGTACTGTAGGCTTCTGAACCTTTCGACCGATTTCGTTCAAATTTTCGGTATAGACTTTTTACTATTTGTCCCATCAATCAGCCGGCTTATTTTTCTGAAATATATAACTTTTTTAAATAGTTATTGGCGTAATAAATCGTTTTTGAAATGCACCACTTAGAGCAACCGCAGCAACGAGGTAGCAATATAGCAATATAGTTTTGGTACACAGTGAAAGACTTTTTCAAACCATTGTAAAAGTTTTACTTTCGAGTTTATTCATTTTCCGAGAAATATAGTGATGTCTCCAAAAAGACCAAAAGGTTTTAAAAGTCGAAAGCAGAAAAAAGCAATGACCTTCTTACAAAGGAAGTCAGTGAATTAATGATGCACAAATCAAACTAGAGTTATTTACAATTTCTTATGTCTTATTTGTAGCAAACATCAGATAATGATGAAGAAAAGGCAAGAGTCTTACATACTGAAAAGAGTAGTGAAGATACTGTGATGGGCCATGGTAAAAAAATATTTGTCGAACAAATCAATTCCTTACAATTGTCTAAAATTCATAATCCGACAGATACCTATGATGAAGTGGCAAGTGTTTCAACAAGCCACAAGGATAGTGAAGATACTGTTGCCCCATCTAATAATCAACAGTGTTCTCATGGTACAAAAATATATCTGAAATTTACAATTTGGTTACGCAGTCATGCACATTCACAATTAGTTCTGAAATTCACAATTTGGTTACGCAGTCTTGCACATCCAATATTAATATCTGAAATCCACAATTTGGTTACGCAGTCATGCACATCAACATTTAGTATCTGAAATACACTGTTTGGTTACGCAGTCATGCACATTCACAATTAGTATTTGAAATTCACCATTTGGTTACGCAGTAATGCCCATTATTTTATTAATCTATTTATACACCAAAAGAGGCACTACAACCTTTGAACCAGCAACACATGTACCAAATAGAAATTGCTGATTCACCAGGACACAGCGGTGGCTCTCCCAGAAGTGCTGGAACATCAGATGGATATGTAGAAGTAGAAATTGAGGTAATCTAAATGAAAAATTCATTAATGTCCTGTATAATTTATTTGATTTATAATATTTAGTTTCGAGATGAAGACGTTCTAGAAATTGAAATTCTTACCGTAACAGCACCGGTTTCCTCTAGCGCGTGTTCGTCGACTTCGAAATCATTCAATCTGGAATCAAAGGGAATTCCTTCTGGTGTAGATTTGAAAGTCGACGACTGTTGCTCTTCTTGCTATGGCAGCAAATTCAGGTCAAAGCCGATTTGCCTCCACAAACCAACTTCATCCGCATGCTTCCGCCGAGGTCCAGCAGGACGCCATACGACGCCTTGAAGAAGAAATAGCGGCTAATTTAAATTCCAACGACCTTGGAGCCATTGTTGACCAGTTTCAAGCAACGTTTGACAAGAATGCGATGCTTCTGGGCTGCGCTTGCTGTGGGATACGTGCGTTTCAGATGGGCTCACTTAAGTTTGAAGAAATTCACATTCGGAATTTGGCTCTTCTTCGACTCACTGACGAGCAGACTACATCTTTCTTGAACATACCTCAGCCCTATCAGCGATGCATCAGTGTCTACCAGGCAAGTGTTCTCAACGTAACGTCTTAACGAGCATTGGAATATTTGAACGACACTTAATATCTTCTGTTAAAAGGTGGACGAAAAATTCTACCATCTTCATCCTGAGCTACTTGAAAACAACATGGCCACGCTGTGTGAAACGTGTTTGTACCAAATCCGACGCTCTACTCCGGAGGTTCCGAAATTTTCTATTGCAGCCGGAATAGATTTCGGGAATCCGGAGAGATTGGGTCTTCCGTCTCTTACTGTGGTCGAGGAACTACTAATTGCGCAAAGTCGGCTCTATGTTTCAATAGTGAAATTGATCGGGACACAATCATCAGAACGCCAGTCAGCAAAGAAAGGGCATGTGATCACTTTTCCTCAACCTGACGGACCTACCAAGCTAGCCGAACTACAAAGGATAAATTCATCTGATGCTGAACAATATCCCAGAATAGAAAATCTAGCAGAATTTATTTCAGTCGTGTTTGTTGGATCTCGTCGTCAGTTTACTGCTCTAGTCCCATCTCCTTTGAAAGACGTTAAGGAACTCCGTGTTAGGACTGAGATAGTTTACCTTTGGCTTCACACATTGAAGATTTTGAATCCACTTTATCGAAATGTGGAAATCGTGGAAACAACGGCCATGCATGACGCTTTGAACAGGATATCGTCCGACCTTATAGAAAATGCAACGATTGTTGACAACGAGGCGGAAATATTGGTAGATCGCCTTACCACTCCAGAAGGTGCCACTGATGTTCCAGTTGAAGAGATTGACGAAGATTGTAACGAGTCCTCAGATCGGCCTCTGCCAGCCTCGTTTCTTACTCGGAGCATTCCTGTCACTCTTGACAAAACTGAACCTATTCGCGCAGCTTTCCGTGGTTTGTTACACACTTTTGGAGGTGAAGGCGATGGTACTGAAACGGTAATTATAATGTGGTTTTCTTTTAATATATAGGCTATGTATTAATTTCTTTCGAAATCTTAAAGGCGAATGAAAAAATCAACATCACCGTCCAAGAACAAGATGTAGAACCCGCTGCTACCGGACGAGTAGATAATGAAGAACCAAAAGAATCAACAGTAAACCATGTGAGTTTCTTTTCCAGTTCATTTATTTTACTGTGATGGTTTCTAAAGGTAATAAATTATTTGTAGGTGGATGTCGAAAAGGGAACAAAACCGTTCAATGAGTTTCAAACGAATGATATGCTTTTCTATGCATCATTTCCGTTTCTCTTTTTCTTTGGGCGCGGACTTGAAAGATCCGGGTCAATTTCAGAAAAACGCGTCAGGCACATGATGTTCCAGTACACAGGGCGTTTTGCAACTTGTGAGCGCCTCATTTTCTTACTTTTCGATCAGCTTCAACGCCACGCAGCTACTCGGGTTCTATCTTCTAGAGTAAAATGCAATCCGGTATCATTTGATACGTTTGCAAAGTGGATGAATGACCCAAACTTTGCGACTGAACTCACTCAGGCAGCTCGCAACCCCACTGCAAAGTCATCGACCAAACTGCTTGAAAAATTAACTCCACATATCAAGTCGTGCACAACGAGGATTCCATTTACAAGTGCACATCGAGGAGCTTCAATTTCAAATTTGATTGCAATGCGCTACATGTATGGGATGCCCAGCATTTTCTTCACATACGCCCCTGACGATATTAATGGAATTCTCAATCTCCGCATGTCCTTCCCACAAAATGGAAACGGCGGTTTCCCAGCGGATGGTTCCGGCTTTGCCGAGGCTATTCGGAATAAAGAAAAAGATTTCCATACAATAAAAATAGCTCCACACCATCTCAGAACTATACTGGCAAAAGGACCTGTCGCCGCAGCTGAAGTGTTTCGTCTGCTGACAGAGGCAGTTTTTGAAATTCTACTAGGCACTCCGACGGATCACTCTACCAAGCGAACGCAACCTTTACCAGATAGAAAACCCGGGGTTTTTGGAACTCCAATAGCATCCTTTGGATGTGTCGAGGAGCAGGCAAGGGGATCTTTGCATTTGCACGTCGTGTATTGGGGTGGATTACCAGCTCATCTGTTACAGTGTGCGGCATCTTACGAAGCCCTAATTAGTGCTGTGGCGAAAGCACTCGACGGCATCGTAAAAGGAGAAGTTGATGCAGATGTTCATGTAGAACACCTCCTACAGAAAGCAGAAGAAGTTATTCCGCCTAGACCCGCACTTACGACGGCTCGTCATCCTTTGCGCCAATCAGCAGAATTTCATGATGACGTACAACAGGCTGCGATTATCTGTAACTGCCACAGCCATTCGCAAACATGTAAAGCTGGAAAACTTGGTAAAAAAAGTTGTCGGATGCGTCGTCCTCAGCCAATTGTATTAGAAACATCCTGTTGCCAAATTGTGCCGTTTCAAGAAGCTAATGGTGTGCGAACATACAAAAGGCTTCCAGAAATCGGAACACCAAATATCGAGTCTCAGATTACGAGAAATATGTCAAGACTTCCAATTCCTGAACGTGATAACAGATTGGTGATGTGGGAAATCAAACGGAGCCCGATACTGCCAATCGAGACAACCAACGAAGAACTGAATGCAACAGACGTTTTAAAACTGACGGTTGACCTCTTGGAAAGATATGAAAATCTTAGTCCAGAAAACAAAAATATTGTCAACAAAGTGCTCTTAAAACGAAATGGCCTTATCGTTGAGTTCAACGAAGTTATCACAGCGTTATTAGGTTGCAATACCAATGTTGGCGTACTAGGAAGTGAAGAACAAGCTAAAAGCACATTGTGTTACCTGCTGAAATACGTGACAAAACCGACTTCCGAAATTACTCACAGCATAAGTTTGATTCAAAATGCTCGTCGGACTGTTGAAGAGTATCCTTCAGTAGCGGAAGATTCCGGAACAAATAAAAGAACTGCTATGCACATCCTTAATCGGATCACCAACAAAATAAGTAGCACTATTGAAGTGTCGTCATCCTTCGCATCCCTAGCTATATTGGGTGGTCCAGCCGAATTTACATCCTGCACGTTTTTTAAGGTACGTAAGATCTTTATGCAAACAATATAAGTTTTTATTTTTCCAGTACTTACAATATTCTTTCTAATTTCTTCAAGGTATTTGTCATAGAAGCAATTAAATATGCCGTCGAACATCCAGAGTATGCAGCTTCTATTGCGGGCGATGATTCAAACGAGTTCGAAAATTTACCTGGTGACGAATATGAAGAAGAGGACGAACAAACCATAGAAGAAGATGAAGACGTGCAGAAAAATGGCTTGTCACCACATCAAGATGACTTATATAATGAAGATCTGGATCCGGAAGTCTTGGGCATTGTAGACGACGATAGTCCAGCGGAAAACCTTGATGTGAATTCCACTGCTCAAATTTATACTGGAAGCACGGGAAAGATAGCTGTGCCTCAACATGTTCACTATGCCCACCGTGGTTGCGCATTCAAGGATTACAGCCTTTACGAATTTGCTTCAATAGTGGATGTCGTTCCGAAAAAACAAAAAAGCAAACAGTAAGCATGAACGTTACCTACATTATTGGAGAACAGGCAAATCAAATTACTTTTATTTGAAGGAAGCAAAAGAAAAACGAGGTCGAGGCAGGCCATCTAATGGTTGCTTTCCATTCGCGTCAACACACCCGCTTTATGAAAGTCATCAACTACGTCTACGTTCCAAGATAAAAGTTCCTGAGCTTTCATACGTACCTAAACCTCCTCCGACTAAACCTGGCAAGCTAACAGAAGCTTGGAAGAAACAGGCTAGGATTTTTGCGCGTTTTTTTCTGGTCCTGTTTCGACCGTGGGAATTCTCCGGTTCTCATGGAAGCCTTCCGGGTTCGTTGAGCTGGAATAGTTTTTGCAATTTTATTTCAAAATTAGAGAATGGAAGTGAAGGAAATGGGCCAACTTTTCTCGACATAGTCCGAATGAAATGGATTACCAATACAGCCCATGGACTTCGTACAAGTAGCACCGATAGAGCAGCAGTTCAAATGTTCAGCAGACGAGACGCAACAATTTGGAATGTTCCTGACAATACATCCCTGCCTATTGGGCAGGAAAAATTAACAAAAAACGCAGAAAATGAAGACGACGAAGGCGATGAAGCCGATTTAGCACAGCTAAGCATAGATATTTTACGGGCCCAGGCTGCTTCTGATGAGAATATGGGAAAACCTTACTCGAAAGATGACGAATATCTGGAGGCAACTATGAACGCTTTGTCGACTATCATGGGAAGTATTGACAATCCGGAAGCGCCACCACCGCTACCTGTTGATGAAGCTAATTTATTAATTCACACGCAACCCGAGTTAGAGCCTGATATTGACGAAGTCATCAGCAGATTAAGTCCAAACTATCAAGAAGAGGACGACGAAATGCTAGATGCAACAGGCGAAATCGACGACATACAACCAGGAAACCGAGCTTACTATCCGGATGTCGATCCGAGTTTACTGAACGAGTGCCAAAAAAAGGTTTTAGATCAGTGCATAACTTACTTCCAGGTCAGTCCACTTCTTCCCTCTGGCATAAAACGCTGTAGTAGAATAGGTCCGTTACAAAAATTTACATTAAAATTCTAAATTAAAAACAAGAGTTGCTTTAAAAGGTCTTATTGTTAATATAGTAACAAAACCTTGTCATTTTATGTTTTGAATTTTAAATCGTCTTTATGATCTAGATGATTAATAAAACTAATTTTAATTAAACTAGGCTAAAAGAGATGCTGAAGAGATGAAATCGCCAGAACCGGAAATCATTCAATTACTGGTGCACGGAGGACCTGGTACCGGTAAATCATACCTGACCAGCTGTATCTACCAAAAAGCTTTAGAAATGGGATATTTCATTTCATGTATGGCTCCTACCGGAATAGCGGCAAGTAACTTACCAAACGGCCGCACCATTCATAACCAATTCGGATTCTCAATTACTGACCTAAAGAGTCTAATATTTTTACCCGACTTACCTGCTGATCAGTTGAACGCTTTGCACTCGAGATTCAAATCTGAAATATTAATTATGATAGTGATTGATGAGATTTCGTACATATCTCCTGAAATGCTGGCCCAAATTGACAACCGCCTTCGTCAGCTAATGGCAAAGCCTGAGACTCCTTTTGGCGGAATAGCAGTGTTGCTGATGGGAGATTTTTTCCAATTGCCTCCCGTCGCAACACGGTACACTCTTTATGGAGCCTGTGTAAAAATGATTAAAGAAAAAAAGAATTAGAAGACACGCCTGGACCAAAAACAAGAGGAACACTTCTCTTTAGTAAATTTAAAATGATAGAATTGACCCAACAAATGAGAGCAGCTCTAGATGTGGATCACACAAATTTCCTCAATCAAATGAGAATGCCTCTTCCAGGTCAACCGCGGATCAATGCAGATCACATGAAGAAATTACAAACTTTAACATCAAATGATATTAAAGAAGATACGTTATGGCAATGGGCATCTATTGTTGTCACAAGCAACAAAGAGCGGATGGTTATCAATAATTACCAATCGTCTAGCTGGGCACGATACCATAGTGTACCAAGATTTGTTTGGGAAATACCGCTCCGTGGACGTCTGGCTGCAACAGTACGTACAGCTGCGCACACCTACATTTACCAGTATTTTCAAGCTTTTACTGGTTGCTTCGTTAGAGGTGCATCCGGCTATCTGACAGAAAATATTAACCCTTCACTGGGCCTATCGAACGGGACACAGGTAAGACAGAACAAAAAATTAAAAGCATAATTAATAAACTATATACAATCACAGGTGACGTATCATTCCTTGACCCTTCATCCGGAAGAAAATATGCACCAAGTCTTAGAACAAATTACGATAAACACCGGCTCAGACATCAGATTGCAATTCCCTCCAGTGTATATTCACGTTGAAATTCCAAATACTGACCCACACAAATTCGTTGGAAAGTCTTTAGTTCCTAACAAGGTGGTGATACCTATACGCCCGAAAACAAAATCAGAGGAAAGAAAAGTGTATTTTCCCTTACGAGAACAACCCGTGGTCCTTAAAATTAGGCCACACGCAGTAGAGTTTGCCTTTGGTATCACGGTACACAAGATGCAAGGCCAAACTTGCGAAAGAATCATTCTGGATCTCAATAGCAGGCCTTTTTCACCACAAATCGACTACCACGGTCTTTATGTTGCCCTGTCGAGAGTTAAACAAAGCCAACACCTACGCATTCTACCACTTCAGCCACTTCAAATTAATTTACATTATTTATTTGATCTCAAACCACCTCTTGCACTGACAGATTGGATTCAAGGATTTGATCAAGAAGGAAATTGGAGTGTCACTTCAATTTTGACAAACAATCAATCATCAGGAAGAAAACTTATGAAGAGGAAGAGGAAGGATTCAACAACAGTAACACCTACCAAAGACAAAAAGAAACAAATTAGAAAGTGATACGCTAAAAATGTAAAAAAAAGTTGGAAAAATATGCTTGGGGTCATCTCTAATATGATTGTTTACAAGATTCACTATGAAAATCTACTTAGTTAAATTAGCTCAAATATACACAAAACAAAGCATCATAATATAATCATTTGAAAAGGTATCCTGCAAAAAAATTAATAACCTTTAGTACGAGCATTAATATATCAGAGATACTGGTGAATGAAGTTTTTACTGTCAGTGGTAAGTGAAAGGAGGGCCCAAAAATGCCGATCCAAGAATGCTTGACGATGTAGGGGCTCGGCATGTTTTGTTTTGTTTAAAGGACAAAACAAACACCATACTGCTGAGAAATCTTCAAGTCCTATTTTAAAACAAACTAAGTTGGTGAGGCCGAACATGATTGAGGTGAAATATATTTTACCAATTAAAACTGCGAACGTTAAAGACAATGATAATCTGTTAACTAACTTATTTCAATTCATTTTCAAGAATATACCTCACGATTTCTCCAGTAACGTCCATTCTGATTTCAAAAACGTGAGCGACACATGCTGTTAGTAGACGACACAACGTGCAAACTGTTAGGTAGTTTGCCAAATTTAAGGCCGTTATCAAATGAGTATGTCTCCTAGTGCCATCTGATGACGCATTTATTTTTTTAAACATTGAGTTCTTAACTAACTTGTCTGGCCTTACATATTTAAAGGTCTGTAACAGCTGTTCCTTCAAACCAAGTTTTCTTTTTGAATTGGATTTGTGAAAAATGTCAGTCGATTTCCAGACAAACTCGTATAAATGGCTTCAGTTGGAACTCCATCACCCAAAAAATACCAATCCAGACTAAGCCTCCAACGAGAAAAAGACAAAGTCGACACACCCCCAAAGAGAAAATGTCCTGTCCCTGTCCCTGTCCGTTTGTCAAAATTGTGGATCTTAGAATCGGCCAGCAAAAGTAAGAAAACTTATTAATTTGACTAGAATAACTTGTATGTCATGTTCTTTTTTCTATGTGCAGTGCTAAAGTGAAGTGTAGGATAGTTTCTAAGACAGAAGTAACCCAGACAGCGTATGGCAGTATGTTTTCAGCTATCATCATGGATGAAACAGCAGTTATTCGCTTGGTTTGCTGGGGAACAGCAATGTGTTCCATGTTTTACGACAATTTTAAAGTAAGTGCTTGCCACAAAATTTCTATGTGTTGATTTAAATGGTATCCTACAAATATATTTTGTTCAGGTGGGCAAAATCTACAACCTCGATAAAATTGGTGTTAAAGCAGCAACTCAGATGGCATATACATGGGTTGCGAACACAGCCCAAATTACTTTAAACAAGGTTTCAAAGGTATGTTCACATTTCTGCCTAGCCGCAACTTAATTTGAATTTACACCATAATTTGAATGCATTTTATTTTGTAAATAGGTCCATGAAGTTGATGATGAGGCTGGGACATGTTTGGAAGATAAAATTCCGTTTTATAAACACCACTTCACAGCACTGGACAAATGCCAGGAATCTGGAAAGATCATCGGTACGATTTTATTCTTGGTTTTAATGTCTCATGATACAAAAACTATTTCTTCTTATTTTAGATGTCATTGGTGGACTTTATGAAATAGGTGAAATTATCACCATCAAAACTGCAAAAGCTTCAACAAAAAGAGAAATCAAGATCATTGATCAATCAAACAACAAGGTAAAAACAATATTTACAAAATCCATTACAACACAGAACTACTACCTAGTGTTAAAAACTGCCACTAGAGAGCACTAAAAATCAAAACAAAAACTAAGAAAGGATGACGTATCCTTATACGAAAATGCCGAAAAAAGTCAAAACGGACAGATAAAGAAAATACAAAATATTTTGAAGAGATGAGTAAGACAATAAAAAATTTTTGTTTTTTCCTGAAAATTATTTATTTGTCATACGAATGTTATAGTGACTATAGGCCATAACTATAAGGCTTACAAAATATATTTTTTTTCAAATGACACGAAGGGTTGGCGCGTAAGCGGGATTTAATTGCCTTCAGGTCACGATCACAATGTGGAATTCAATTGCTGAAAAGTTCATTTTAGCGGTTGCAAATGACTGACGGCGGTTCCTATTGGTCGCCCAATATTGAAATTTTTTAAAAAAATAACTGTGAACGATTAAGAGGCTCGAAAAAATACAAGCCATATTTTTAAAAACACGGAATTCATGAAAGCTTTGAATTTCCGAAGAGTTTGGTACTAATTAAGTTACGGTTTAAAATTTTTTCCCGAAAAACAAAATCCCCTCATAAGCCTCTGTAGAGCAGTTTCCTTCGCTCAGATGCGTATCCGAACTTGCCAACGTTTTTGCTATTTATTGATTGCTAGTGTAACGGAATGCCGTTCCGTTCTGTGGCTCCGCCCATATAGTTCTCTCTTCTTTACCCTTAGGCCTACTTTACGCAACTAGCCATTCACAGACCAGTAGCAACAGTACACACTTGCACTTTCTTCTACGTGCGCTGTGTCCCTCCCTTTCTTTCGCGACACGAGCCAACATTGCACCCTTCTTGTTCAGACTTGTTCACTTGACCTATATTCATTTCTCACCCCGCTGTAACTCATAAATCACCGGTTGAGTAGTTTTCTGCTACCGTGTTAAACGCCTATCCCGACCAAACTGTCAACCCATTGACAGCTAATGTCAAGATCTTTAGGGGATGCTTTAACACAGAGCTCGAAAAGAGAATTATTGCTCTCTCGCGATGATACAGTAACCTCTACAACTAGGTCACGGTCGACGCCGAACTAGTATAAAAACCCCTGCATTTCTGTGTAAAACAACCAATTCTTGACAGCGCTCGCCCGCGCTTGACCTACCGAGCAGCCAGTGCTCAACCCGAGCACTGGCCGCGACCTTTCTCTCTGTCAGTAATACATTGCATTGTGAGTAAACCGAGTATTGTCACTTCACATTTATTCTCAACATTCTCCGTATCGGAAGAGATGGTAACACATAGATTTCCCTTAAATCTGGTGCCAGCATCTTATCCCTGAGGGTAATATTCATTCTTATGAATATACCGAAGGTATTAAGTTCCTGTATAAGGGCCATTTGTCGTTTTCCTTGCTCGTTTTCCGTGCTCGTTTTCGCAAAGGAACCCCGAGGCTATTGTCGAAGGGGGGCTCCAAATGCTTATTTCAGGTTAAAATTCGTTTATTCACTGCTCAATAGATGGGAGTTTTCAGGTGGGGTAACTATCTTTTGTTTTTTAAGCTTTTTTGATGCTCAATAGATGGCTAAAGTTATGTTTCAGGTAACTAGGTGTCTCACCTGCTGTGATTTGAGTAAGCTACGGCTGCTTTTCGGCCAAGGGGTACGAGTGGGTTCGAGAAAATTAGATGTAACATATACTATTAAATTTCAATAGAACGCACATTGATTTGCGTTTAGTGAACATGGAAGCGCTTCTAATTCTGCTTGTATATATAAGTTCATAGTACGTCGGAACTTGATTTCGCATAACAACGTTTTTTTGTTTTCAATTGCAATCTAACACAACCATGGTTCTTAAGGATTGATCTGCTTAAAGTCATGGCCGACATATTTGATAGTCGTGACACAAACATGTCTTTCCCTTCTCGGATTGCTAGATGATGTATGAATCCCTTTAATATGGAACTCTAGAAGTTCCACAATGAGGACTGAGTTAAAATAACTCGCAGAAGAAGTACGACTTGAAAATGTGGTGGCGATAAATAATCCTGTTATCTATCGATTCATTGAGTCCCCGAATATTTATCTCATAATATTTATTCGGTTTCTGTTACCTTTAGTTTTCATATACGACTTTCATATAGAAGAACTACGAGGGATTTTCAATGCTTAATTTCGACGAAAATCGATGGTCATTTCTCATTTTTAAATGAGAGCTTCTCTCTCTTCACTGCGCCCGTCTCGTTTTGTTCGCTTTCAAGTTCAAACTTCAAAGCTATAAACCCGAAGGTATTACCGAAGGAATCTTGTTTCCCTTACACTAGTTACTTTTAAGTCCTATCTTCCTCTCACAATCTGCCTACCTGTCTATTTTATATCGTGACTCCACCTCCATTCTTTGCGACGGCGGTCGTCCGTAAACCCATAACATACTGCTTCAAGGTCGTTTAAACTTTACGCGCTAAGAATCAAATCCTCGATTAAGTTTAAAGCATGGCGCAATAGAAACCTAACAAGTTCATTTTTTCGAAAACATGAAATATCGCTCCGGCAGAACTTAAATAAACGCTATATGCTGTCTTTATCGCATGAGATTTATTTTAAAATATTTGTAACCAGATTCATTTTAACGTTATTTAATTAAAACTATTATGTATGTAACAAAGTTTATTTGCCCACCTTTAACCTATTTATTAGCATAACTTTATTCTTAACGGATGTAATCAATGTCAATGTCAATGTAAACAAGTTTCAAGAGTAATCATTGTTAAGCACGAAATAGAACGCTAGCAAGTAAGCTAGCGCATGAGTCGAGTCAAGTTTGCTTTCTTCGGTTGCGTGTGCAAGTTTCTATTTTAATAAAATAGACAGAGCCAATCAATACTATTCCGGGCTGAATCATACTACGGGTTTCTGCAAGAACTTGCTCAAATGGAGTGCCAATCTAGTCATTCAAAGTATAGCAAAAATATAGTAAAAGTTTATTCGGTTATTAAGCTGTTGTTACTTCTAGATTGCTTGCCTCAAATCTCTTGAAGATTAAATCAAAGCAATCAAGCGTTTTTACTGTTTTGAGCATTTCTTTCTTGTTACTGTTTGGAAGTAAGAGTAAAAGTAGCTCGCTAAAGCATAGATTGGTAAATCAGTTGTTCCTATATTACACGTTGTTAAAGCAAAAAATTGAAAGACAGTATTTTTTCCCTTAAAAAAATGTTCTTACTAAATTCGTCTTTTGCCTCGTTTGCCTTTTTTATCAATTGTTTACCACCGACTTACTTCAACGATCTTTCAGCCTCGTCCAATAGAAGGGTCAATTTTAATTCGATATCAGAAAAGTTTATGCCGGTTATGGCTTCGAATTCCTCTTGAACCTAACAGTATTTCATTTTACTTCTGAAATAAAATCCAAATTCATAACACTTGACAATTACAGCTTCGTTCTAATGAAGTAATTGTGGAAATTGTTTAAAATAATAGTTGGCGTCGTTTTCTTATCATGGCTTAATGCCATGTCCCGTCGGCATTTACGAGTTACAGTGAGAAAATGCAGCATCTGCATTTTGTTGTTCTTATCAGCAAAATTTTCCCTCATAAATCTTTCACCAGTGTTAACTTCCCAGCTAGCATTAATTCTTGGTCCTCTGTTGGACCAATATTTTACCAAGAAAATTTTCTTGGTCCAAGATTTCCCCAATAAAAGGCCTTTATTCTTGCTGGCTGGGTTCCTTGGCAGAAAAGTTTGCTTCGGTAGATATCCTTTGCCTTATCGGGGTAGCCAAATGTTAGCAAACATCTCACAACAAATCAAGAAGCTGCATTAGACTTAGCTACTTTTTGAATAGGCAGGCTTGGGTCTTTTCGTGGATTTCTCCTCTTGATACCGTTTGTTTCTAATGTACCCCAGCAAACATCACTTCTGTTGGACCAATAATTTACCAAGAAAATTTTCTTGGTCCAAAACTTTCATGTAAAGGGCCTTTATTCTTCCTGGCTGGGACAGTACCCACCCGAATCAATGGAACAATCGCCGTTTTTCGCGTGTTTAACACGGGCGCTAATGGCGTTTTCCCAGAATTTTGGAGATTTTTCCTGACCTATCATAATGAGATAGGCTTATGAAAAAATTAGAATTAGATGAGCTCCGCAAGCTCTTTTTTACTATGTAAACGGTTTTAGTAAGTGACCACAGGTTATACAAAAAAACACGCTCGTTCACATTTATGGAACGTCAAAAATTTTCCCCCTCGTAGCGCCAGTCATTCCCATGGCGAAAGAGAAAAACCGACTCCATTTTCTAAAATAGAAACTAAATACAAGGAGAAGAGCTGAAACCTTGAAAAAAATATCATTTGATAGAGCTCAAACCGTAGCCATTTTGAATAATTCTTCAGGACTAGGGTAAAAATCTTTTCGACTAAAAGAGGTAGATAAAAACAGAATTAAATATTTAGAAAAACCTTCCCAGCTAGCACAGTATATTGGTCATATGTTGGGGAAATAAATTTTACCGACAAAAAATTTATTGGGAAAATAGATGAAACGAATATTTGCCCATTTAATTTTTGCACCAAAATTTATTGGTTTCGGATAAAATTAAAAACGAGGAATAATATTTCTCCAATATAATTGCTAAAAGAATTAATTAATTTGTCGTAGGATAAACTTTGCAGCTCTTTCTGTTTAGTACTAAGTCTTACCGGATCCAGGAATTAAACCCGGGAGCTCTATCATGTGAGTCGGGGGTTTAACCTATTTGGCTACCAGAGTTTTGTTAGATTCATATTAACTAACTAGTGATTGACTTGAATCGAATGTTCCAACAATAATCCCATACAACACCAGGTGGTCCAAATGAAAGTTTTTGGGTGCCCTTTCACGGACGCATATTGGATGTACTTCAGCTTATCCTCAGACCGCCCTCAATACTAAATTATGGTTACCAGGCCATCCAACATAAATAAGAGTTGCATTTGAAGTTTTTTTTTAGGTAAGCTACTTATACGAATTCTCCTGACAGTGTATTATGTGCCATAGAAAAGGCCGCGGTCGTCCCGATTATTAAATAAAGTGTAATTTGTTTATAGTTTTGTTCCCTACTCGATTTTTTCATAATACAAATTATTTAACCACTGAGTTTTTTTTATATTTTTGAATGTGACTTTTAAGTGCTCCGTCAATCGCGTTTTCCATCGCGCATAAGTTTTGATCCTCAAATTGCAATTGCTATATTATTAGAAAACTTTATCTGCTGCGCCCTGGTGGCTGCACGAGTTTCATCGGTTCCATCAAAAACAGTACTTTTTGTGTACTTGGACGGTTAATTGTGGAGTTTAACGAGTGTTTAAATGTTGATGAGTGCTCAGTGGTCAGTTTTGTGGCATCACCTGACTAGTTTGGTCTAGTTATCGTGAATTATTGTGAGTTTTTAGAGTGACGGCCATCTCAGCATTATGTCACTGTTGTCATACACCAAACAAGCGCTAGTGGCAATTGCCCTTTCCCCACTAGTAGCCCCCCGGCTGCCGCTCAATTACCTCAAGGTGATCAAACAATGTGTGCTACGCGCGCATCCAACACAGAGAGGCTGTCGGGCGGGCGTTGACGCACGTCGGGCGCAATCCAACAAATGCTACCCCAGATATGCCCTAATCAATGCACAATCGGTGCACAAGAAAGGCGGACGGGTCCTTGATTTAATTCTACATTCGAACTTGGACATCATGGCTGTAACAGAGACCTGGCTATCGACTAATGAGGAACTACTCTCTATCTGTCCGGATGGTTTCACGGCAGTACACAGACCTCGGGGAGGACCAACAAAAGGTTGAGGAATTGCTCTCCTTTACAGAGATTCGATCAGACTTACCCAGCGCCAGAATACCACCTTCTCCTCGTTTGAATACATGGATGTATCTTTTTCCGTGAAGTCAACAACAATTAGACAAGTGATCATATACCGCCCACCCAAGGAAAGTAAAGCAGTCTTTATCGAACAATTTTCGGAACTTCTCGAGATGATAATTGTTTCGGAGGAGAAACTGCTGATCACTGGTGATTTCAACATCAACATGCTGGGGGGCGAGAGTCAAGATGTGTACTCTCGGGGTCTTTCGGACCTCTTTGAATCCTTTGGTCTCGTGCAGCATGTCTCGCAAGTGACGCACATACGTGGTGGCGTCATTGATCTGGTACTATCACGGAAATCGGACAACCTGATTCTTTCGGCGGAAGTAGGTGGCCTGTTCAGTGATCATTTTGCAATCGAGTGCGTGCTCAGATTGTCCCGCCCCATTCTCCCGACAAAGAAGATATCTTATCGCCCATTCAAGACCATTGACTACGAGGCATTCGCAGAAGATGTTGCCAAACTGCCATTTGTATGCGAGCCTGCTGAATCAAGCGATGAACTAGTGCGGCAATACAACTCTGGTCTCATTTCCTGCTTGGATAAACATCTCCCACCAAGGTCGAAGACAATAGTTGTACGTCCACTGAACCCTTGTTTCAATGATGAGATTAGGGCGGCAAGGAGAAGTAGTAAAGCAGCTGAACGTCGTCCTAAGCTGAAGTCCTGCTCCCTGGAGCCCATTCCAACGTCTCTATTGAAACGAATGGTGGGCATTTTGTCACCATCGCTTACTCGAATGATAAATGACTCCCTGTCATCTGGATTTGTCCCAGTGGAGCTAAAACAGGCACTCATTACGCCGCTTCTGAAAAAGTCGACATTGAACCCTGAACTACTCTCGAGCTACCGTCCAGTATCAAATCTTCCCTTCATCGGCAAACTTCTGGAGAGGATCGCTGTTAAAAGGCTGAATGTGCACCTAACTGACGGGGGGCGAATGGCCCCGACGCAATCAGCCTATAGAGTGTATCACTCGACGGAGACGGCGTTGGTGAAAGTTGTGAACGACCTGCTAATGGCTGCGGACGGGGGCTATGGCTCAGTATTAATGCTGCTTGACCTGAGCGCGGCATTTGATACAGTAGACCATACAGCCTTACTGGAGAGACTCAAGAATCGCTTCTCGATAACTGGCTCTGCCCTTCAGTGGTTCCAATCGTATTTAAGCGAACGAACTCAGTCCGTCAGTGTGTGCGGTGTGAAATCTGAGCCGCTGCCTTTAATGTCGGGTGTGCCACAACGCTCAGTACTCGGCCCGACAATTTTCACCGCTCATCTGAGTCCTGTTCATGATGTCGTGAGTAGGCATGAGATCAATCTACATACTTATGCGGATGACAACGAGCTTTATACTAGCTTTAATCTCCTGAAGGGGGATCAATCAGATCAACTGGCTGCCTATCGGCGTATCTCCGATTGCTATGATGAGACGCATGACTGGATGACTACCAACAAGCTAAAGATGAACGGTGACAAGACGGAGCTGCTGCTAGTCCTACCTTCGTCAAGACGAGGGAAAGGCATCGAGTTGGAAACCATTCGAGTCGGCAGCCACCAAGTGACTCCGGAGGAATGTGTGAGAAACCTTGGAATTACTCTTGATTCTGGCCTATCGTTCGAAAGGCATGTAAATGAAGTCTGCAGAAAGGCCTATGTTCAGATCAAAAATATTGCCAGAATCAGGAGATACCTGGACATCAACGCAACACGGACGCTGGTACAAGCGCTGGTGATATCGATTACTGCAATGCTCTACTAGTCGGCCTGCCAGAGAGTGTGATTGGAAAGCTGCAGAGAGTACAAAGTTCAGCGGCTAGGCTAATTCTGCGCCTTGGAAGGCGAGAGCACATCACTCGTCATCTGAGAGACCTGCACTGGCTGCCGGTTAAGAGGAGAATTGAATTCAAGGTCCTGGTACTAGTCTACCGCTGTCTGCACGGATTGGCGCCGCAGTACCTTGCCGACTTGGTGAAGCTGCGTGACTCGACGGTACTGACCAGGTCGGCAGGTGCAAAACATCTGTTAGTGCCGAAAACAAGAACAGCGCACTATGGGGATAGTGCTTTCTGCAGAGTTGGGCCGGTCCTTTGGAACAGCCTGCCACCGAATATTAGAACCAAGGAGTCACTCTTAACTTTTAAATCCGCCCTAAAAACCCATCTGTTTAACTGTCCCCGCTGATGCAAAACTGTACTGTTTCCCTGGCCACGAAAATGTTAGCGCCTTTGATCAAGTCTTGTTAAAGGGCGCTATATAAATGTTAAATATAAAATAAAAATAAATATATAAAACCAAACCATAAGGAAATTCAAATATGCTGAAAAATTGAAAAAAATTGTATGGTTATAGTGGCATAGCATAGTTCCACCAAGATTTCTTAGATTCAAGTCCCATGAATAACATAAAAATATTTGGAGGATAATTAAATGCGTAATACACGATCTACGAGGTGGATCACGATGGATCGACAAAGATATATAATTTTCCAATATTGGAAAAATATTTATAATAATGATAGACATCAAAAGTGGGTACCAAATTGGGGAAACATTACGACAAAAATGATCGGGAGATTGGACGAAAAAAAACTTGAGTTTGAGAATTTTGGCCAAAATTATGGGTCCAGTGTTACTCCAATAAGTTGATTGTTGGACCAATTATATTGTTGGGGGGAAATATTTTCCCAATAAAGCCATGCTAGCTGGGTTACTCCTTGCAATTTTTCATCAGCCAAGCACCGGTGGAATGGAGTATTAGTTTTTCGTCTGCATCTGAGCATATTTCAGTTTTAAGCACTCTTTTCATCAATTCAGATGATTTTACACCTCTGATACCCTTTCTCATACATTTAATAATACTCGGAAGGGGAAAAAAGTCCTGGAAAAAGCATAATATTTTGTAAAAAGATTGTAATCAGTAAAAATAATACGCAATACTAGACTACCTTGATTTTTAGTTTGCCATCTTTGTCTACTAAATCAGTCCCTAGCAAGGCTTCATGTGCTTTTCTGTAGGAGAATCTGGCATATTCTGTTTCTTTATCCGGTTAAAATTCATCGCTTTCCGACGAACCTCTTTCTCGGCCGCCGGCTACATCGTCGTTTGATGATTCACGGTCAACCAAATCGTCCTTACTTTGGCTGGCCTTGGGTAAAGATGTACTTGACCCGTGAATTAATTCAGGAGTATAACTAATACTCTCGTCCAACACCGTAAAGCAAGTTTGCTCTACCTCGTTTACTTCAGCCGAACCATTATTGTTCCCCGGTTATTGTACCCGGAAAAAGAGAGGAACTTGATTCGAATTTAAAAGTAAAAGTACTTCGTCAGATTCTATAACAGTTCCACGAGAATTAACGATTTGTCCAGTAACACCATAAGCCTTTGAAGCTTAAGAAAATTTTCACTCAGCCACATAAATACAATTGCACCGACGAATCAATGTAAATACCTCTTTCAATTAAATCCTGAAGGGAGCTTGAAACGACAAATTGTGATTGTACAGTTGTTAAATCAGTGCTGTTGTCTTCATAATAGAGACTCACTTCAAAAAGTAATGACGGCATTTTACTTCTAAATAAAATAGAAAAATTGCTTACGAGACCTGACCGCGCTGATAGTATAGCTGTAAATGGTAATAATAACAGAAAAAAACACACTGGGGTGCAAGGGGCGCTGTTAATAATTTCTATTAATCCCTATATTTCCAGCAGACGCTCATCAGTTTTATTTAATGAAATATTTCGCTCCTGTCAAGGCCAAGGCCAAGAGAGGCAAAGAAAAGTAAAGAATCTCCAACCCGTTACCTTTCAAGGCTATAAGTGTGTAGATCGCAATTCCCGAGGTAATATAGGATCGATGTAAGCTAGAATACTCCATTTGCACTACGTGCCAAACAGAGGTAGCGTCACCTTGACAGTCTCACCAGTTTCATACGAGTTTTCGGCCGTCATATATTGCAGTAAGTAATGAAACTATCGTTTTGTACGGTTTTTATTAATAAAGCATTCCACTGTATTTCCCAGTAGCTGGCCCATAAATGTATGTCCCCATATATGTATGTTTCCTAATTGCTAACGCTGTGTTGATTAACATAGGAGTCTATACCTGACTTATCCTTCCTACTCTGTGGTAAATTTACACAAAAACTATCTCTGTGGATTCAGTCTAATTTAGAATTTTTTGTCTTGTAGGTTTTGCAACATTCATTTCTTCTAAGTTTTTCGTCTGCATCTGAGTATATTTCAGTCTTGTAGGTTTTGCAACATTCATTTCTGGCAATTCAGCCAAAAGGCTAGTGGGTCAATCTCAGTTGCTTTTGGTGTTCAAGGTTTCAGTCGAGTAAGTTTATCTTAAATTTTACACTTACAGATTTGTTTTTAAATTCTTTTTTGTTTAAGGAGTTCTACGTACTTTAACCAAGATGGTTAAGTGTCCTGTTTGCCTAGAAGAAATTTTTACTAAGACTTGTTGTGTTTAGATAATAAATAGAACGGTTAAACGGATAAACATTTGCATATGGCCATTTATTGTACAAGTAAGTTACCGACTCAAAGAGTAATTAACAAAGGAAGAGATCAAATCTGCTCGATAATACCTTACAAGAATAGATGTCAAAAGGAAGTGAGCGCGACGCTGAGATGAAGCATGGTCGTGAGGCAGACGACAATGTGCCAAACAGATTCCTTGATAGGAGAAGGGGAGATGGGTTTAGGCAACAGAGATGGGGTTTGGCAATAGGGTGCTTGGATTGAAGTTTCATCTCAACACGCCCCTCAAGTCAAGCACTTTATTACTACAGTTCACAAATGTTAAGGCTGGAACGCAATTTCTCAAATCTTGGAGCGGCTAGGGCCTTCGTAAAAATGTCCGCTAGTTGATTTTCTGTTTCAATGTAAGAGATGTTGACTTTACTTTCCGCCTGGGCATCACGCACGAAGAGGAACCGCACGTCAATGTGTTTGGTCCGTTGATGGAACACGGGATCATGAATGAGGGCGATGGCTCCCTGATTGTCACATTTCAGCGTCACGGGCAGTTCACCAACACCCAGCTCTGTGAGGATCTGGTTGAGCCAGATGGCCTCCTTTGTCGCCTCTGCAGCGGAGATGAACTCGATAGACTCGGTGGTCGACAGGGCAACGCAGGTTTGACGTCGGCTGAACCATGAAATCGGACCGTTGTGTAGGGTGAACACCGCTCCGGAAATAGAACGTCTGTTTCCCAAGTCAAATGCATAATCAGCATCGCAATAGCCAATTAGATCACCCCTAGTTCCACCAAATAGGAGGCCAAAGTTCATAGTCTTGCGTAGGTAAGCCATAATCCGCTTAAGAGCTTTCCAGTGTTCTTGGCCTCGGTTTTGAGAATATCTCGAGACTTGTCCAACAGCGTATGCGATGTCCGGCCTGGTAAGATGGGTGAGATGCATGACGGATCCAATTCATTCCATAAACGGAACAGCCTTCATACTTTGTTTTTCTTCTTCTGTTTGCTGACACTTCTGACATCTGCGGCGTCAGTTTGACGCTGGGATCAGCTGGAACGAGATGAGTGGCGCAGTTGCTCATTCCGTACCTCTCAAGCACTGCTTTCGTGTATTCCGGCTGTGAGAGATGAATGGTGTGCTGGATTCGGTTGCGGTTGATGTCTACCCCAATAAAGCGGTCGGCCGGGAGCGATTGAACTTCAAATTCCTTGCTGAGAAAGACCATCATTTCAGTAAGAACGGCCTTCAGATTACTGATGATAAGACCGTCGTTGACGTAGAGGATGAAGATCGTTAACTCTTCGTCTGCCTCCCCCCGACGTAGATGACGGTAGTAGACACAAGGGTCGGCCGTGCTTCTGGTGAGCCCAAAAAGAATGATGAACTCGTTGAATTTGATATTCCAGACACGAGATGCCTGCTTGAGGTCGTAAATGCTTTTGATGAGACGGCAAACTTCTTGCTCTCTGCCTTGAATCACGAAGCCTTCGGGTTGTTCCATGTAGATTTCTTCATCAAGGTTGTCATAGAGGAAGGCAGTCTTGACGTCTAATTGAATCATTTCGAGATCTCTAGCGGCCGCAATGGCCATGATGGCTCTGATTGAAAAATTTTTGACCAAATGTGCGTAGGTTTTCTTGTAGTCCAAGTCATAGATTTGCGAGTAACCATTGATGACCAAACGAGCCTTGTACCTGGGTGGAGTTGTTTTAAATCCCGGCGTAAATTTCATGATCCATTTTCCTTGAATTGCCTTGCGATCGACTGGGAGCGGGTAAAGAGTCCATGTACCGTTTCGGATGAGAGAATCATATTCCTCGGCAATGGCGGCAATCCACAACTTGGCATCCGCACAGGTGATGGCTTCACGGTAGCTGCGTGGTTCTGTTGTCTTGGACTCGCGGTGTTCAGCAGCCATGCCATAGATGATTGCTTGTTTAGCCAGTGATTCCATGTAGAGGCGGTATTTGTCAGAGTATTTTGGTTTGCGACGCGATTGACGAGTGGCAATAGGGGTCGTGTCGGTAACTTACTCTGTCTCATCGTTAGGAATGATGGCGTCATTTTGAATTGTACCACCAGTTGCTGGATCTAGATGAACGGTGATGGCAGGAGGAGCGACGAGAGAACTTTCCGCGTTACTTTTATCAACGAGGATGTTCGGTTCCTTGGCTGGAATGGGTGGGTCTTCCATCGTGTCTTGATGAGGAGCCATCTCGCCAGCCACTTGATTATCATTTACAGAAGGAGGAACTGGTGTGTCTTGAGGACTGACGGAAGTCAAAAGAGGACTTGTCGGATATTTTGTCTTTGTTGACAGCATCCAGTTCGTTGGTTAGGGTAGATAGATCCTTCGTCATGTCCCGATATAGGACTGTTTCATCAACTCTTACATCCTTACTGATGAGTACTTTTCTAGTTGAGGGAATGCAAATCCGGAACGCGTTCTGACTGATTCAGCGACCAACGAAGATTCCCTCTAAGCTGCGAGCTTCAAGTTTTGAGGAGGATGTCGGGTTCCTTATGAAGGCTCGAGACCCAAAGATTCGAATGTTTGATACATCGGGTTGTTTGTTGTTCCAGATTTCGTATGGAGTGGTGTTGTTGGTTCTGGATAGAACTCTGTTGCGAATGTAGACTGAATAGGACACAACTTCCCCCCCACAATGATGGTGGAAGGCCACTGGGGATGAGCATGGCTCGTACGCTGTTGAGTAATGTCCTGTTGACTCGTTCGGCTGTCCCATTTTGAGCAGAAGTATACGGGCACTTGTCTCATGACGTATGCCAACTTTGGAGTGGAACTCGTCAGCCTCATGGTTGTTGTATTCAGCTCTGCCGTTGTCTGTCCTGAGAGTCAACATGTAGTATCCAGTCTGGTTGAGAAGCATTGAGTGGTAGAGCTCGATAAGTGCAGGTACTTACACGTGTTTTCTCTTCATGAGATAGATTGTGAGAAAGCCGCTAAAGTCATCCTTGAAGGATACGAAGTAACGAGCTCCTCCTAGACTTGAGGTGGCGATGGGTCCCCAGACGTCAGAATGCGTCAGTTCTCCGATTCTGCTGGCTCTGTGTCGACATCTTTGAGTGGAATACGGGTGAATTTGGCCAATTCACAAGAAGAGCAAAGGGCTTCTGGAATTTCGCATTCTCCTTCAACATTGAGGCCAATCGCTAAGTCCCGTCGTATCATTTTGACTAGCGTGTGGTAGCCCAGATGACCTAGGCGTTGGTGCCAAGTAATGAGTGAAGCTCGAAGGTCAGCGCCAAGTGCAGTGGCTTTGAAGATATCAGAGCAGATATGGGCGTAAACCGTATTGGACGTTTGTAGTTCAGGCTTGAGGTCAAGCTGATAAAGAGTATCGTCCTTTCTTTCTCCAGTAAGAACCACCTCGTTATCTCTTATAAACGAGACCTTGAATTTGGGATGAGAGTAAATTAATAGTCATATAAATTCCTCTTTGGACATAAGATAGGTGAATTGTACCTTGTTCTCAAAACAAGCTTTTAGCCCAGTAGCCGTTGCGGCACCAATTGAAAAAAAGTTCACGCCAAGCCCTGCTACGTATGGTACGTCATGTAGAACTTTCGAAGTCGTGACTTTATTTACTTTGATTGCGACGTTGATGTCGCCAACACCCAAGACATCCAGTTTTGTGTTTCCGATTCCTGGGCGAAACGAAGTTTCGTTTAGTAACGTTTTGGATTACAAAAAAATAATTTTCTTTACCAGACACGGACCAGTCGCCAGTCCTAATTGGTTTCAATGTTGAAAAAAATCCCTTTTGATCACACATGTGTTTGGTTGCGTCTGAGTCGGTGAAGAAGGCAAAAATGCTCTTGGAATTACATTTTGATGAAGAGACGAGAGAGTCGTCTGATTTGCTTCCTTTTTTGTCATTGATCTCGTTTCTTGTGCCTGGATAGCCATGCTTCTTGTAACAATCCTTCTCAAGGGTGCCCACAATCTTGCAGTAATAGTCGTTGGAGAAGGTGATCAAGAGTGCGGTCTGCAAGTGGGACACCTGCCCACACCGATCTCACGATGCAAAAATCCTCTGGGAGAGAGGTTAGTGCTTTGGAGACAAGTTGGATTTCTGGGAGGGGTTGCTCCCTTTCTCTTAGTTTATCTGCAGCGATCGACAACTTTTGAATAGAAGTCCTCATGTCATCACCTAATGTTTTGTAGATTGAAGTTTAATCTCAACAAGACTTTGCTAAGAAAACATCTCACTGAACACAATCATTACGGAATGTTGTGTTTTCCAGTTGAGTGTAAGGAAGAGGAATGCGACACGTCATTTACAAGCATCTCTTCGTTCATCAGGCATGTTCGATACAAACATGCACATTCAGACAGCGAGGATTCTGATGCATTCACAGCTTAGAGCGAAAACCTTATGGAACATTCTTTGGAAGAAGATTTTGATGTTGGTGTTTCCGATGCACCAGCTTTAGGTGAAAATTTTGTTGAAGATATTTTGGGGGAAGGTATTAATCTTGATGTCGCTGCTGCGCCAACTTTAGGTGATGTTGATCAAGTTCTTGGGGAAAACCGTGATGTTATTTTAGACAATACTGAGTCCCAGCCCAAAGATTCGATGCAAAGTCTAAAAGTAAGTTAGAAAAAAAATTGCTACAAATTGTAATGTGTTTGAGGGCGAAAGAAAACGCCCCATTTTCAGTATCGTGCGAGGCTATACAGTTTGGGGAGTTGTTCACTAAGATTCTGATAGACGAAACAAATATTTTTCTAACCAATACTCTGAAGTCTCCATCTGATAGTATTGACATCAGAAATGCTAAAATATTGTCAACTATTGAGAGTGTAAAAAGTGTTTTAGAGCCCTTGATCTGAGCATTGACTGCGTAAGCTGTACACAAATCATCCCAAGTTTATTCCTCCCCAGACACTTCCGCTTGGAGTCCGAGTTAAAACTGTTATCACGCCAGAAGGTCCAACACTTGTTTCCAACCCTAACATGGCCCAGAATGTACCGGTATCAAAAACTTTGACATCACTTTTCTTGGATGATCCTGGTTTTTTTATTTTAATACAAAACGAGTATCAAAGTGTAAGCCTCCGACCTGGCGGTACTGAGTCAAAATATGATACCGTGCTTGGCCAACTGGCGGCAATCCGCCTTTGTACTTAGCTAAAAACTGAATACGTGACTCGATGATCACCCAACCCTAGCACCGCGGGTCGACACTTAGTTCGGAGGAACAAGGAAGGGAGTGCAAATGCGGCGTTTGAAAAGTTTCAAATGTGTAGCGTGCATTCAGTTTAATGCACTTGGCGTTGGCGACAGTCCATCATATTTCAGTCGTGTTCCACTCGTGTTCGAAATAGAAAATGGAAAATAGTGAAGCTAGCTCGTCCTCTGCAGAAGTGGGTCCAGTGCCAAGGCAGTCACTTTACTTTTCTCGTGAAGAACGGGAATGCGAAAACAAAAAAGAGAGGAACGACGGAGCTTCTTAAATACAGCGTGTGTAAATTGTTCAAATCGAAGCAAGATGAAACCCGTTGTTTGGCTGCTTACATTTATAATCGATGCTATAGTACTGGGAACCTTATTAGGCATCTTCGTAATAAACACCAATTTTCTGTCTGCATCAAAGTACCCAACAGTCAGTATGGTGATTCCAGCATATTCTGGATGTCTAGAGCAAATTCAGGCCGTGGCTGTTGCCAACCCCGAATTGATCAATGCTCAGGTTGCAATCGAAAGTAAAATTGATGAGTACTACCAAGCTGCATTAAAGAAAAAAATCTACGCTACGGCTACAATTTTAGACCCTCGGTTTAAAATTGGATTTTTTAAAGGTCGTCGAGATTGTGCTTCCATAAAAAAACAATTTATGGCTGATGCGGAGCCGTTTTCAAAATACGCTGAAAGCAGAAATGAAGTTAAAAAAACGAAACTTGGGTCGATCAAATGTTTAAAAAACAAAAAAAATCGAATCTGCAGGAAGAAATAAAACCTTTAAAATAAAACTTTTCGGAGCCAGTAATCTCCAGAGAATCAGACCCTCTAGTATACTGGAATGCAAAACGAGATGATTTCCCTAGTCTATTTGTCATGGCTTTACAATATTTAAGTGTTTGCGCCACAAGCGCACCGTCTGAGCGGGCCTTTTCTGGGAGAAGACAGATCTGTTGTTACACTAAAGGGTCTCTCTCTGCTGAAAAATTAACAGCTATAATGTGCTTAAAAAGCTGGTTGAATAAAGGGTTTGGTTTGGAGTGAATACAAAACCGAGTCCATACTGATACCCCCAGATTTGTATTTTCTTACCCTAACCCTAACCTGGGACACAATCCTTGAATACTGCGTGTCGAGTTGACTTGGGTATCGGTACTAAATTGCAGTGTCGTTGAATAACCAGTGTCGCGGGTCGGAGGCTTATCAAAGTGAGGCAGGTGTTTACGCCAAATTTCAAGATGGATCTAAATTTAAACTTTTTCTTTTGAATCGTGATGGTAATACGATCGTAATTCACTTACAATTATACTGTGATGGAGTAGGATTGACCAATGCTATTTCGCCAACATTAGGAAATCATAGTAGTACGATGTTTTATTTCCTGATCCTGAATTTGCCACCAAAATATTATGCGGACTTATCACATATCTTTTCGATCGCTATGTGCAATTCATCAGATATAAAGGAGGTAGAGGGACAAAACTCTATGTTGAACGCAATCGTAAATCATTTGTCTGATCTGGAGACAACTGGTTTCGAACTTGACGTTCCTTCTAAAGGAAAGTTCAAAGTTTTTGCCGTTGTCAGCCAATTTACAGGGGTTAATCTTGCTTTGAATCAAATATTTGGGCTGACAGAAAGTTTTAGCCATGAATATTTTTGTCCAATTTGTTATTGCACAAGAGAGGAAAGCCAAAACAATTTTCTGGAGAAAACTTTCAACTTAGAACTCGAACGTCATACGAATTTGATCTGGAACAACTAGAATTTCTTGAGCCTGGTAGTTAACATTTCAGAGGGATTAAAAAAGCGTGCATGCTCAATCGATTATTATATTTTCACATATTTTTAAACTGGGTAAATGACTGTATGGCCCAGGCAGCACTAGTGTATCCGGTGGGATATCCAATAGATATCCGTAAAATTAAACCGGATATACGTTTTTCATCCATTTGGATAGTCGAGGAACTTCCCAGGGATATCCATAAGTCGCTTCCGTAAATGTCCTTACTGGAATATCCGTCGGATATCCACCCGAATGGAAAAAGAGTAAACGATTTTGTAAAATAAATAATTATAACTTTCTTTAATATAACTTTGTTTAGCACATTTTACTGATACTTTGTTTTTTTCTTTATTTTGTGTCTCCGACGCGGATCGAACTATAGATCTCTCGAATGGTTCGCCGCACCTTTAACCACAACAGCATTACGATATTAATTTGAAAACCAATAGTAGTATTTATATCTCGACTTAAACTTTGTAAAAAACGTTAGAACAAACCCAAATTGCCAGCATGCATACCATTTGCATTTACTACTATATCTATTAATACATTATTTCTTATCAGGCCATTATTTTAAATCTTAAAAACCCGTCATATTTAGTCATATTAAGTTAAAAGATAAATATGAAAAACGCTATTTTAATGTTAGCTTTAGTGATTAGTACATTTAAAATGTAGCTAATTATTTCACAGGAAATACAATATTTTTTAATAAACATAAGTTATTGTAATAATACAGAAATCTTGATAAATTAACTTGATTCTGAAACTCAAATAATCAAGGTATTTAGATGTTTTTATTGCTTTATTGATTTTCTTGTTGCTGTTCCTAGTAAGATTATTCTTGAATTGAGAGAAAAGGATTATTCCTTCATTAAGAGTCATAAAGGAGAATAATATCGAATAATTTAACGACAATTAGGTCCAGTTTTATTTAGAGATATTTGCCCTTTATGGCAGCTTAAATAGCATTCTTCCCAATAAGCAACAGTGCGGCAAGGAATAATGTTGCAGGATAGCACAATAAATGCTTGCATTCGGATGCCGGGAATCAAATGGAGGAACGAAAACACCAAGAAAAGAAAGATAAATAAATCCAAATCACCGCAAACGCGGGAGAGCCTGGCGGGCCCGTCCCTTGAACAAAGTACAAGACACAAAAGGGATAAATACCGGTGAGTTACCGTCGCGTCCACGGCGAATGGTGAGTGAACGAGAGCGGGGGACTCTGTCGTATGAGGGGGGACTCTGCCGTAATACACCTCGAGGGTAGTTAACAATATCCCTATTCCCGTTAGAGGCGCTGGCAACATAAACGGAAAAAGAGTCCCCCCTCTCACACTTCTTCTCTAATAAGAGTGAAAAGTCCGTCGCGACTTTTTCCAAGGGCCATACATTTTTTAAAAATAGTGTCTAGATGAATAAAAATGTTACGGTGTGTTGAGATTGCCTATATCTATCTGTAAAAAAATTGGGAGTGTCGGGTCTTACTTCTTGGCCGAGTAATCGACATTTGAAATTCCCGTGTTGCCCATCTCTAGCACGGGCGGCGGGCGATTTCCAATCAATTGTGCCAAGTCGTCTACCGCCCCAGCGCGTATTGTAACGACCCTGAAAAAAGTCACAGACATAGAAGCTATTGTTTTCTACCAGAGGTAGAAAAAGTTTTACTCTACGACCCCTGGCCTAGCTTCGGCAACGCTTCCGATAAGGGGTATTTAACATGGGAAGGGTGGTGACATCAAATCACTTTAAGTGGGTACTGTAATACGAAATATATTGCCAAAGGGAGATATTATTAATGTCCCTAGAATACCCAATTTGAATATCCAACGAATATCCCAATCAGGTTATTCTCAGAATATCCAACAGCCATCAGAATGGATAGTGATTGCGAACGCATTAAGAGTATGTCCCTTGGATATTCTAAGAATATACTGTGCTGCCTGGGATTAAACGAATTGTTCATTTTCTTTCATTTTCAAAACAATTTTTGTCGTACATGGCGTTCCCTAATAACCAAAAAGAAAATTCAAATTCTGGATTTTACAATTCCAAATTCCAAAATAATTCATGTTTTACCATAATAAAATAAGTGGGTAAACTCTGGAATCTCCTATTCAAAATTCCAGGTTTTACAATTCCAAATTCCAATTGGAATTCCAGGTTTTATTAACACCCTAGCCTTAGGGCCCTTTTGCAAAAAAAGAGCATGGAAAACGAAAAAAAATGGCCCTTGTACGGAGACGTAAATATCTTCGGTAATTCATAAGAATGAATGTTATTATCAGGGATAAATTATGTTTATATCCAAACATCAAAAATATTGTTTGTCTATTATACAAACTAAAACTTTTGGGGGCCTAAGTAGTTGATAAGTAACGAAATGGAAATAACTACTTAGAGTGTAAGTAATACTTAAGTAATATTTCTTAAGTAGTAATTTCCAATTCGTTACATAAAGCCAAAAAGACTTATTGAGTATTTTTCCTTAGATTCAAAGCCATGATAGAATCAAAGGTGGTAATCTTCTTGCCCTTCCTTTAACTCTTTTTGGTTTTCGTTACGCAGGAACAAAGATAAAGATTGGATAGATCATAGAAACTTGTCTATAAGCAAAAGGAGTGGCGCCATCATACGGTTTGCCCGAAGACTTCTTACACACCCAAAGGAAATCAGTAGGGAAGCAGACAAAAGCTTCTTGGGGCCAACCACATCGGCGCTAGTTTTGCTTGTTGAAAACGGTCGTTTTTCCCGTATATGGCTTTTTCCATCTCTCCTTCTTCTCTGCGTAGGAAACATACACTCTAAACGTTTTTTGTGCTGCTAAGGTACTACTCTCTGGTATCTAAAATGGATTTACCTACTATTTCGCTACTGCTAAATACACCAACCTACTTTTGAAAAAAGTAGGAGGTATACTTTCGACCAGTACGGCACCTACTTAATGAAAGTATATGGGGCTACAATGCTAAATGAAATGCACAACCATTCCCCAATTTTTTTAGTTCTGGGATATAGTTTGAATCAATAACTTATATGTTCTTTAACTTTATGAATGACCTTGCTCGCTAGACCCTTCGGGCCATGTATAGCAGAATACCAAAATGCCGTTTAAATTAAATCAATAACTTTGTATGGCTTTTACTTATGAATGACCTTGCTCTAAACCCTTCTACTAACCCTTCGGGCGAAATATAGCAGGATACCAAAAATAAGCGCAATTTACGTTAAGCCAATTAAAACGATCAACTCGATTAACTAGATGTTAGGAGTAGAAAGTAATTTGTATTCAAATCAGCTTCATTCACTTTCAATTGACACAAGAGCTATCGAATCAAGTTGTGATTTTAGGTTCAGGCATGTAGGGACAATCTTGTCGCTGACACGAAAGATGATGCCGTCAAAAAACTTGTAAAAAGTATTGAGCCTTTTGGGAAATACAAGGTGAAAGGAATGGTAGGAACAGTAAAGGACTTTGAACGCATGTTCTACAGACTCGCCACAGGGAATTACAGTTTGGTCTACAACAACATTGAAGCTGATTGGCTGCTGTAAAGTGCCAAGACATAAGAGAAATGGTCGAATCGGGAAATTGGATCTTGTGTCGGCGGCTTCTAATTCTCGAATATCAAAGTTTTCCTGTGCACGAATTAAGACATAAGAAGTTTAATAAACCTATACCTTATAATATTCTTTACATTTCAAAATTTTCTACCTTTTTGAAAACGATGAACTCCTGAACAAACGAGTCTTGATTGGCCACAATTTTCGTTTTTCTTACCAACGGCTTCAAAAGCAACAAGTAAATTAAAGAACTCAGCATCTCTAAAATATTAGTAGGAAAGTAAACTTTAGAGTTTGTCATATAAATGGTTAGTTGCATCAACATACTATCAGAACAATTATGATGGCAGTCAGGGTGAAGGGCCATTTTCGATGTCAGTGCCATCGCCAAAATTCTGTCGACGTAGTATTCGGAAAAAGTATCAAAACTTACGGCCGATTGGAATAAACGATAAAACTCTTCGATGATCTGTAAAAAAAGGTTGTCTCTTGTAACTTTTTAACACACTACAAGATCCTGAAAAAAACTAACTAGCATTCCGTTGTCATAATCGAAAAACCTGGGATATTCTTCTAAGAGTTTCGTCGAATCAGTAAGAACTTTGTCGATTTGATATCTTCGATATTGAAAAGTGGCTGCCATATACTCGCAAATGTTTTTCTTGTTGACTGAGTTAGATACGTGGTCCTTCATCCACGACACCTAAACAAAAAAGAAGCAAATGCAAAATAGCTTTTCTTTATTGAGCTGGAGGGCACTAAATTCATTCTAAATATTTACCATCTCCTTTTCTTTGTCGTAGTTTACCATCAGTTGCCGTTTCGTTACTGGGGCCTCCAAAGTTTTCTCAGTCGGCGGCTTCCGTTTTCTCTTTGAGACACCAGCATCACTTCTTCTTTTTTCAAAAAATGTCTTGAAGTAACTGTTAGACTTGTTGTTGTAGAAGTGGGAGTATTCTGGTAAACCTGGCAATTTGATTTTTAACGACGGAAATGTATCTACAATCTCTTTAGCCAAGCGTTCTTTGGTCGCCGCAGAGGGATAATAAACCCCTGTCTGATCGATGAGATTAGTGAGGCAAATTTGGACTATGAGACATCGTTGAGCGTCGGTAATCAACTCCTGAGGGTTTTTGCTGTATTCATCAAGGAACTTTTTCCCTTCGTCATTTTTCTCAATCATGGATATTACATTGTAGTTTACCTATACAGAGAAAGAACAACAGTTACATACAACATACAAGCACGTGGACACGTTCTTATCTAGAATCTTCTTACCTCCTTTGTAGTGGATACAGAAGAGTCAACTTCAATAGTTAGAGAAGGTGTTTCAGCAGCAATTGTAGTTGTAATACCACTGTCTTTTGTGGCTTGTGATTCACTAAGGTCTACGATAATGACAGTACTCTCTTGTAAAGATAGATCAGAACCAATACTTAATCTTACTCGTTCAAGTAATCCACACAGCTTAACCATACTGCCAGTCTTGAAATTAAACGCAGCAACATCTTTCTCATTCATCTGCAGAAAGCACTGCCAATCTATTTCTTCTTCTGCAATTGAAATTGGTTGAAGCTCGATTAGACTTAAAGGCTACATCAGGTTAAATATATTATGATGGAAAAAGATATCGAACAAATATTACCAACTAGTTTGCTGGTGACGGAATCCATAAAACCAAGCTGCTTCAAAAGGATTTGTAGCTCCTCTATACTCATTGGCTGAATTTTGGCAGCCAACGAGGCGTCCATAATGAGAAAACCGAAACTGAAAAAGACAGAACGAAATTTGTCTTTCTGATTTTAGGAACTAAGAGGAATAGAAATGTGATCGACATTACTTGATACTCGAAATATGAAGAGACGTATAATCCAAAGTAGTTTACGAAATTTAACAAAACCATACGACACAATGACAGCGTGCAAACCACGCTAATTAGCAGACGCAATTAGCAGGCGTAATTAACGGAATGGAATAACTTCTTAGAGGGGAACTGTTGACAGATAATTTGTGAAAAAAACTAAACAAGAAATTAAATAAAATGTCTCGGATTGATATATTGAATGGAATCGTCCTCAAAACTGTTGCAAAACCAAAGAGGTTCTTCTGATATTGTCTTGAGATTGATAAACTTAATTTTGGGTGGGCTTTTTTCCTCAACTTCATACGAATGAAAATGTTTTTCATGGATGATAGTTTTCAACGTTTCGATAACGTTATACGGCTCATTTTTTTTACCGACAATTAATTTACATATTTTTCCAAATTTAGGAAGCAAATTTGTTGTGACATTGCTTCGTTTTAAAACAACCACAATGTCTTCAAAAAACAGCCAGCCTCCGATTTTAATCCAGTTTAAAACTTTTACATGTTCGTTATTTTCAAAAATTTTATCTTCATCCAAAATGTTGTTTTCCGAATTCCGAACCACTTGAGGGTCCCATAGTTATCGGATTGTCTACGAATGCATCTTTGTCTTGAAGGTTCGAACAAAATGAAGTGACAGATGGTTTGCTACTGACTTTGTTGTGTTTTTGAAATTACAGTTAACTTGGCTGACGCGTTTGTAAAGGTTATGATATCCTTCAAAGCGCATGCACCAATATCCCATCGACGGCCCGTTCTGTCTTATAGTCTCTGGATAGTGAATTAAATGATGGAACTTGGTGATGGGATTTACGTCCGGAAAAAGTTTTTTGAACATGGCAAAGAATTCTTCAATCATTTTAGAAAGATTAACTGTGTCTTCAAGGGCGTTTATAGGGCAAAAAAAGGACATCCATGATATCCAGCAATTTGAGAATGAGTCCAAAATGTTCGTCACCCTCGGGAATGAGATCTCCCACCAGCAAGGGAAATTTTCTTATCAAGCACCATTGTTGACTGGCACGTTGTTTCGTGGTATAATTTCCAAATTTTGTGATCAGAGCATTTGTAAAATTTTCTGAAGGTTTATTTTTGTCGTCGTATGGGCCAAAATTTAGACGTTGGATTCGACTGTTTAAAACTGCCGCTGTAATCCCATATTCGGGTTTGTGGATGTTCCAATATCGCAAACAAAGCATTATGCAAAATGGATCGAGCCCTTCAAACACATCGTGCATGCTATCCATGATGTAATTTTCTGTCACGTGAAAACTTTTGCTTCCATTAAGAAGGAAGTCATCACTAACTCCAGTGTCGGGTTGTTTTCCAAATTCTTTAGCCTTTTTCCCTTCTGCATCGTGGTCTTTCCGATTCCGCATTTCCACAGACTCTGCAGTGGGATGATTGAGAATGTCCTTACGACTAATCAAACAAAGTCGGCAAAACTTGTCAGCCGATGGGCTCATGAATCCAAACATTTCGTGTGCGCCATTCGTATCCGCACACACGGAAGCGAGGGTACCATGGACGTTTAATCGACCACCATCAATAAGTTTCAATTCCATTCCGGCTTCTGATTCTAATATATCAATCTCTTTGATAAATTTTAAAAAAAACTGGAGCAAATCCAAATGCTTTTATGTCCGACGTTTTTACTACAGCATAGGGGAAGATGTTGCTAATCAACGAATTCTGATATGGCGTAAGATTAAGAATCGAATACGCAAATGAGGCAATCGATCCATTTTTTTTGGTTTTCGAGCCAAGCGGTTTGACAAATTCTACATCGTCGGACCAGAGTTGCACTCGCAAAGCGTGGGGATATTTTTTTAAGAACTCATTTTTTTCAAAACTCTTAGCATCTCTTGCGCCACGCATATAGCCGTCGGTACTTGCTTTTCCATTCTCACTCTTTTTCAGGAAATTTTTGTTGGAAAATAGGGCAGCAAATGTTTGTTTAAGAGGAAACAACTGAAAGGTTCTAGGAATTAATTTACAATAAAATCGCCCAGTTTTGCTTTTGCGCCATACTTTACGATTGCCGGGGAAAATCTCTTCTGGATCACTGAGTCCAAACATTTTACGATAATATTTCGTTCGTTTTTCCTGGGAGTTTATTTATGAAGAGAGTCGCAAGATTTTGGAGGGCACTCATTTCTTGACAGATATTCTTCCCGAAGAATCTCTTCCAGACCCTTTGCCAGCATATTTAACGCTGAATGAGTTACATTTTTTTCCACTTTTAGTTTCAACATTAATTTCGCGACTTCTCTAGTAATGCAAAAGCTTTCTTCTACGTCAATTGCCTCGTTAGAATTGGAGAGTTCATGATCAGGACTTACTGTATTACGTTCGACATTGTCTTCTTGAGTTTGTCGCCTTTGGACAGGGAGTGCAATAATCCTTTGTTGATTTATGTTTTCGCCATATTTTTTTCACACAACACTTGAGATGCAAACGATAGCTTCCGAATGTGTCAAACTTTTGCGAACAACCATTTTGGCTGCACTCTACATTACACTTCCTGTCATTTGAAGTTCTAAATTTATGAATTTTGTGAAGATGTTTTGTAAGCGAGTTGTAATCACCAGCCACAACATTTTTGCAAATAAAACAAGTGAAATCAGGTTTCTGCAGTTCAGCGGGTTGCGCATGTTTGAACGACATTGAACCTTCAGTCACCCAGTGTAGACTAAATTACTCTTTAATCATTCTCGAATCAAGTAAACTTATGGCAGGTGGCGTTGAAAGTAAGGTTAACGATTTAAAGTTAATTAAACCAAAAAGATTTCTTTAAACAAGCCGGTACGGATAGTAACATGGCCGTAAGCAAAACGATTCACTCGCCGGGTGTTAACCGTAAACTTTCGTAATCTGTTTATATCAAGAGCATCCTTATCATTTCTATAATTTTGATTAAAGTATTAAATGGCCGATGAAACAACAAACTTATTATTTAATTAACAAGCCGGTACGGAAAGTAACATGGCCGTAGGCGAAAAGGTTTTTTCCCGTCTCATCACTATCGCTGAGCGTAAACCGTAAACTTTCGTAATCGGCTTACATCAAGAGCATCCTTATTATTTTTAAAATTTTGATTAAGGTATTAAGTGGCAAATTAAACAACAAACTTAGTCAGGTCCAAACTAAATTAAGGAGCGTTACAAACGGGGTCACGCGTTTTTCGGAAAAATGTACACAAAAAAGACGTAAGATTGTCAATTCGCCTGGGCTGTATTTTAATTACAAGTAATTGTTAAAACAACATTAGTAAATACAACCCTCAGGACAATAGCCAGGCTTGTGCAACGTGATCTTGAAAGGGAAGCCCTCATCGTCACAAATAGAATTTGGGCCGTCGGGAGAACAAATATCGCCGTCGCCAAAAATGTCTTGAAAACTCTGCTCCGAATCGACTGCTTTGTTGTTGAAGAGGATCACCATGCGGAATCCATCCTTATTGATGGCATCTTTAGTTTCTTGCAAAACTAAAGAACATAAACATGATAAGACAATAACATAAAACATGCCGGTAATAACAAAAACGAAAAGAAGTACAAATATTTTACCTTGTTCGAGGTACTCTGCGTAATTTGCGGCTGAAACACAGTAGAATGCACTGAAACCTACCTGAGTTTGGTACTCAGTAGGACAAATTCGTTTGATGGTCTCTGAAGACATGTTTTGATTGCTGTAAACAGTACTGAAGGCAGTGTGTGAGCGTGAATGGCAAGATAAGAAAGTTTACCCACGACGAGAGCTTATGGCGATGTCATATTATGTTATGTAGATGCCACGCCTCCGAATTTCTTTGAAAATATTCAATATTTTCCATTCAATCACAATTTGATATACCATTAAATATTATACGTCCTATCCCATGTTAAAGAAAACAGAATGCATTTAAGTTAGAATTCCATATAAGGAATGTTACTCAACCTTTGCCAGCCAAAAACACTGACACTGGTACTACTTTATGGTAGTCCATTCGCTGTGCCTAACAGGTGCCAAAATTTCAGTTCATTACGCAATACTACTAGTCTACTTTAATAGTATCCAACACACCAATCTGGTAGTGCGTTCGCTACCTACTATCGGCCCTACTATGAGAATAGTAGTGTCCACTACTAGAAAGTAGTCATCAAAAAGTTTAGAGTGTAGGACTCTACCCCTTCTCGAAGGTAATCGGGTTATACAGTCGGAAAAATCGTGAGTTATCGGGTTTTATACCTCGATCTAAATTTCGCATAGTATTTGCCCGGCCAATTCAGGTCTGGTACCCGGTTCAAATCGATTCAATTAATAGAATAACGGCGGCAAATAATTTTTTTAACTTACTCTATCCTTCTTACCCAACGATCTCAAGAATTTTCAACTTACGCGCGTGAAATATATTACGCTAACTCGTAATGCGTTAATGCGTATAAAGGCCTTTTATGGTAGTCAGTTTTAGTATATAACTTGATTTTTAAATTATATGTATATATTTTCATACACTAATAATAATATTTAATATCTAATAATATTTTTATCACCCTAATTTATTTTTAACAGTGTAGGCTAAATAAACAGTATAAAATGTTATTTTGCATGTATGTTTTGATAAGCAAACAGCTATGCTATATAATAGCTGATGGCAATTAATTATGTAGTCATCGTCTACTCTATATCAGTCTCCTACATTATACATATCTATTTTATATATAAAATGTGGCCTAGTGGATACGGTGCTCGGAATCGACGCCAGGTATCCATGGTTCAACTCCCACTTCTGTCTTTTTACGCAATATTGAAATAAGCAAGAATGTAACTCGACTAAAAAAATTAGGGAATTGAGCTACATCTAAAACTTGCAAATATTATTCTTAAAAGGTGAAAACAGAAGATCAGAAACTGTAAAAATAACAGTACCCAAGATATCGGCGTTAATTTCTTAGATTAACAACGATTGTTTTGCATGCCTCAAAGCATGCCTTTTGCCTATGTAAAACAAAACGTGGCCGAGGTGTAGTCGAGGATGAGATTCCTATCTACTCCTGTGTGACGTCACGTGCAAAATACCCGTGCGCCGAAGAAAAGCTCTGACGTAAAAGTCAAATTTGTTCAATCACTTTTTAAATTTCAAATTTACTTTTAGGGACTGAAATTGGTCTTATATTGTGTAGAATTGTTTAAGATATCTACCTTATCCTTATGAACGCAAAAAGATGTGCATAGTGCTTTAAATGCATATAATTCGTAGACGTGCCTTCCGGCTGTAGATGTGCAGTATAGTGTTTGGATAAACGAAGATGTGCATAGTGCTTTAAATGCATATAATTCGTAGACGTGCCTTCCGGCTGTAGATGTGCAGTATAGTGTTTGGATAAACCATTTCCGGACCGAATGAAGTCGACGTGTGCGCAGGAAACTTGATACTGTTATCAGCCACTGTTAAAAAATTTATCGAAAATTGATTTCCACCATAAAGGTGTTTTTTTCTAAATATTATTTTTGACATAAAATACAAGTTCTTAGAAATTATTAATACCTCGATTAATACATCTAAATAATGAAAATTTGAATATTCTATGTCAAAAATAGATAGCCTATTGTAAAATATCTCTCTAACAAAATCGATTTTTGGGTGGGTTGAAAAATATCTAAAAACATAAAGAATTTTAAACGATGAGTTTGTAATCATGAATGGCAAATAAAAGGTCTTTGAATCGGCCACTTCCTACTTAAACTTTGGCTGGTTGGTATTGCCGCAGCCAAAAGTCCGACGTGAATTGAGCGTGCTATAGTGCTCGAATGTTGTTCTATCTATAGCGTCAGCTAAAAAAGGCCTTGATTTCATTCCGCGTGAAATCAAAGATCAATCAATTCTATCCGGAACTTATTGTTATGGCGGGAGCGGGGAGCTGTCGCGGATGTGACTCATTATAGATTCGAAATTGAAAGTTCCCGCCTTGATCTTCGGAGTCCTGCTCTCCGCACCGAAAAGAATTATAAAATCGGGACTGCCCTTCTTTCCGATTCGCCTTCTCTTTCATTCATCCTTTATATTCTCTCTATCCCATTCTCTCTCTACACTCCTGCTCAATTGAACAAAAGCAGGAAAGCGTCAATCAAGACTTCTCTCTCTGTAAAAAAAAGCTAAGATTTCTTGTCTTCCACTATGTTACGATAAGAACGAACCGATTCGACTTTGGTCCAATTTGTAGCCTCCAGAGAAAAGTCAGAGATGTGCCTTGAATATTACCCAGTTTCTTAAACGATTGGAAGTCAGGTATTGATGGGAGGAGTGTAAACTATGGAACTATGTAGCCTAGACTTGCATATACTAGTAGCGTCTACTACATACTCCCAGTGATTATATTTTGCGGTATACCGGACGCTCTCCGACGTTTGACTCAAGGTCAGTCAGTCGCCGTCGGGACATCATCGCGGACGCACGTACGTTGCCGAACTTGGCCTATTGCACCGGCGACACGGCATTGTTGGAACATGTTGCCGCTGGTCGGATACATAGCTCCCGATCGTCCGGCATCTCATCCAACTTTTTATTGACCAAAATTAAAGTGTGTTGTGCGTTGTTCTTAGGCCTGCAAAGTGTTTTGTCCCATTCATTTGAACGAATCAAGTTAAGGAAAAATGGGTGATCGGAGGGGTCTATTGTGGGTTCATCCGGCGGCTTTAGTGGTGGACACGCTGCTGTCCATGTGCCTTGTAGCGCCATTGGTCGTTGGCTATTGGCGCGGTACCTGGTTCCTCCTCGACTCTTACCTCTATCAGTCCGATGCGGCGACTAGTTGCTGGATCTCTCTGGCTATCGGATTTGGCATCCTACTGTTGGCAACATGGTTCCAGTGTCATTTACAGACTTGGGTCACTAGCCAATCACCTTGTCTCTACTTCCTATACTCCAGACTTTACACCGTCGTCTTGTGTCTCGGTTCGTTTAAGTAGTCTATATTTGACTGAGACAATCTTATCTCATTGATGCTTCATTATTATACCAAAGGTTGCGTAAATCACTGGCGGGGTGTTTGGACGACGTTAGACGTCTATACAGGGGTTGGCTGGACAACGGCGTCTATGTCATTAATTGTTGGCATTACCGGCCTCGTCTGGCTACGCGCCTTCCGCAACATCATGGCGCCACCATTAGTCATCATTGTCGATGCCCCAGAGGAGTATTTCACGTTTCCAACCATGTTTCGCACAATCGCAGTAATTCGTATTCATTTAGAAAATAATTTTGTTATTAGTTTATAATATCTGATTTGTATTTTAAAAGGAGAGCTCAAAAGCGCGTCATTTGATCATTTTGGACGGCCTGTTTAGTGTTACAGTCGTCGGATCTTTAGTCGTCTTGGTCTGGCGAGGCTCTTTTCTCTACCTGGACCTTCTCATGTTTCCCGACGACAGTGAATGGTCCGCTTGGGGCTCAACGGTCAATTAATTTTCATCATTCTAAGCTGATTGATAATTTTGAGATTTTCATTTAAATGAATGAGAATATGATACGTTTAGGTTTTGGGTTATTCGACGTCGTTGTTGAGCTTCGTCCTTCAAGCGCCATTAGCAGCTTTTTGTTCGCGCGTTACTGGTTTTTGGCGCATCGTCATGATGGATGTCTTCACTGCCTTCGCTTATGTCGGTTCGGTGAACGTCTGGCGCGGATTATGGAACATCTACGACATATATTTATTCCCAGGTGCCTCCATCGAACAGGTTGCGAACGGACGCAAACCATCAAAACGACCTAATACCTTCTAAAAGTCTGACGATCCCAAACAAAACATTTTTATTTCAGATGACAGAGTCTTGAGTTGTTTACTAACTCACGGAGCCGGTCTCATCATCCTCAGCTTATGCTATTGCGCACATTCTATTCTGGTACGAGGTGTTTACCTCGATGCTGAAGAACCGGGAGCATCAGCTGCAGCGCTACCTTATTACTACGTTCGATATTTTCTTTTGGTATATATCTGTTATAAATTTTTATCGTTTGAAAATTTAGTTTAACTTTTGGCGGGTACAGAAACGACGGAGAGTTGTTGCGGATGGCAAACCAGCCGAAGAAGATGAAGAAGATGACCGGGAGGAAGACCGGAAACAGCGTGATGGTCACGTCATCGAAAACGGTTGGCTGCCAGAAGAAGTCGTTACGATGATTGACGAATCTCCAGATGAGGAAGATCATCGGTGGAAAGGCTCCAATAATGACAAAGAATCTGCTATTTAATTATCGACACTGCATAGCACCTACACACAAAAAAAACTTGCGCGAAAACTACAAAAATAATTAAGAAAAGGGTCGATTATCTGACTTTGAATCACTTTTTAAACAAAGTTTTGTTTTTGTTATTAAGTTTTTATCGAGAGATTGCGTCGTGTCTTGTGTAATTTCTTTCGTTACGTATATTTTCAATGGATTTTTTCCAGTTTATTTTGTTTTGAAACATCCCTAAATGGATTTTTAATCGTTGTAATACAAAATCAGCTTTGAGTGAGAGTAGTCGTGATCGTCGACACTCGATATCAGTTGTAAAACGCAACCAACGATTTCCTAGCACGTTTTTTCACGGGCTGTTGTGCTATTGTTTGTCTTCTTTTGTTATTCCTCCTCTTTTCCGTTTTTGAAGGGTAAGATCGTCTTCCGTTTTCCTTGATAAAGAGTCTCATCCGTGACGTCGTCTCCCGTTTCAGCTTTGAACCGTCGCAGCCAGCCAGCAGCCCGCAGCAGCCTTGGAAGGAATCATCAGAACATCGTTTAAAATTCGTCAACTCGACAAGTCATCCAACTCATCGATCATACTTAACTGCCAAATGATAATTCACATCGTTAACTTGGCGCTGTTGAGCACAACTCTTGATATCGCCACAACAAATAAAATGAAAATACTTTTTTTGGTTTTTGTAAATGGTAAAAGGGTTTTGGTTGGTGGACGGGCGGTAACGCCCCTTTTTAAATAGACTCAATTGGCGCCACTTTAGATAGGTCGCGATATCCGTCTGCTAAAAAAAAGAAAAAAGAGGGTCTTATTTGACGTATTGATGAGGCTGGATACCCGATAGCGGCTTGTGGGATCCACCTACGAATTCAAAATTATCACAGCAACCCGTCGATTCAAAGTTTCTAGTTATTCCAGTAGAAAGTTGCTGCATTCGTCGGCGTGTTTTACGTTACGCCCCCGCGAGCCATGGTCAACGAAGGGAAAGGTGTGATCGGTGTCATATTTACTCGTACATTCTTACAGAATAACTTGAATTGTAAACTTTTCAGATGAAGCAGCAAAGGTATCTCATCATTTGTCCCTGCTTAGAGAAGAGTACAACAAACTGCAAGCTAGGCACACTGAAGTGTTGAGGCAGCTGGGCACCACCCCTGGGGAACATTCCAATAGTTTTCTTGCCCGTATTTTGAAGTTTGTTGCCAATTTACACTTGTCTCAACATCTCAGGTAACTTGCAATTGCAAAGAATTTATAACAGAGTTAAATTAACACATTTATCTACAGTGATGTGAAGATTAATCTGGCTAATGGCTCTGTGCCTGGCCACCGTTTTGTTCTTACCGCAAGAGCTGACAGCTGGCTGTCAGGCAGTCAAAGCTGGGATAGTATAACTGAACTAGGTATGACAACAATCCAAACAAAGTCTTCTTCATAATACAAACAATGTCATTGTGCACAGATTGGAGTCATCTGGAACAAGAAATTGGAGAGACCTTGTTACAATGGGTCTACAAAGATGAATTGAAGGTGCCAAATAAACGACTCGATTTTCTCGTCAGTCTACTTAAGGCCGCCGGTCAATATCGACTTGGTGAACTGATCAACAGTTGCGAACAGCAACTCATTCCAATGGTCAATGTCTCCAATTGTGTTGAACTTTTCGTCCGATCAGAAGAAACCGGTGCTGAAACGCTCAGAAAGTTTTGCGCTAGTCTTATGAGTAACCATTGGGTCAGTTACAATTCTACTTCCTCCACTTACTTAAGTATTAATTTTTTAAATGTTACGAATTTACAGGAGGATTTGAATCGCGAAAATTTGGCTCCCCTTTCTGCCCAGTCTCTCTACCGACTGCTGGAAGAACATTCCTCCCACCCACTACACGCCGCCGTACGTCTTGGCAGAGAAGACGTCGTATTTCTGGATTTGATCAAGTACACTCAACAGGTAATTTCAAGTTTATTATATATATAATTAACAGCGCCCTTAACCATCCGTTCTAGCACACACACGCAGTATTTTTGAAGATTCTGGTTAATTATCACAGACCATCGTAGGGGTGATGCGATTTTTCTAAACACAACTAAAAGAACATGATTTTTGAAAGAAACAAATCACAGGATATCGTTAGCGAGGGATATCGAGGGTGCGATTAGAGAACGAAGTAAACAACAAAGAGAGCTATAAGATAGACGAAGGAATTGTTGAAACGAATCGGAGATGCAGCGTTACAGAATCTGCTTGAGCAGTAGCAATACTGGGTAGGAGGTTTGGTGCCTTGATGTTCCAAGATGCAGCCATCTTGGTAAATAGTTTCATTGACATCATTGACTGTTTGCCACTGACCACGTTTTAGCACCCTGTAGGAGAAACTCTGCTGGGCACAACCTCTCTCAGTGACAATTGCATTTCCTAGAAAGTAAGAACCAAATATAAAGGCTGATTGATTTGGCATTTGAGAAAGTAGAAACTTACTGCCATCAGGAAATTCTAGGGTAAAATTTCTCTTCATGCAGAAAGTTGACAGGGGACAATCAATAACAAACTTCAGGGAGCCATCAAACTGTGCACACGGCTCTGAAAAGGAAGTCTGGTTGACTGTTACTGGTCCTGCTTTGGGCAGGCATCGATAACACTGGATTCCTGAGACTGAAAAGAAAATAACAGTGTGAACAATTGCGACCTAATTAGAGTTGTTTCCTCAATCTAGCTGTAAAGTTTAATTAAACTGCAATGTGTTTGTCTTTGTTTCGCAACCATTAGGCAATGCTTAGTGGTCCTAAAACTCAATGAATTGGTAAATTAACCCTGTTAACAACTGCCAAAGTTATTATACGAAATTTACCCGAGTGGAATGTAGAGATGAGTAAAAGGAATTGGGCCAACTGGACGAGAGTAAGGAAGAACATCTTTTCGTGCATGAATTCGGCGTTGCTCTGTGATGATGACGAATTCAACTCGACTTACAGCGTTAGGCAACTCCGATCGTTCATTTCCTTCTTTTCTGCGTGGTGCTGTGTTTTCCGTTGCTATTACAGATTCTTATCAGACCAGCAGACCCTAAACTATGCCTCCCTCCACTACACGAAACCCGAAACGAACTGTCACAGATTCCCTTGTTTTGTTTGACCGACTTTGCTCACTTCCTATTGGTCCGCCCAGTCCCCCGCGGAGATCGGTTTCGGCAACCTACTTTCTCTTGTTGATGCCGCTGCTACAATTGATATCGATTGATTTGTCTTTTCCAGTTACCTGTGAGATTAAATACGGTGGATTCCAAAGGAGATATTGCTTTGGATATTGCTCTGCATCTGCGCTACGAATCTCTGGCCCTATGCTTAGTCCAGCACGGTGCCAATGTAGACTGCGTCGATTCGGCCGGACAACGATTGTTACACAAAGCCATTCTGCGAAGTAATCTATTTAATTAATTAATTTATAGAACATTTGTAACATTTAATTAAATTAATTTACAGAGGATGAATTTGCGTGCGATTTTCTTCTGAAACACGGAGCTTTACCCACGGCCGTTTTGCCGGACACTGGCCACTCACCGCTACATTTGCTGGCCAACTGGAAATTACCCACTGTCGCCGAAGTGGCTAGATTGCTTTTGAAACAAGGAAGCGGCCCCAATGCCATCGCTGAAGACGGCAGGTAATTCAACGTGACAAACGATCCACGTGACCTCAGTATTCGGCTTTTCTCTCGACAGTTCATTGATTTTTTTCCCTCTTTCTAGCACGCCGTTGCACCTGGCCGTCCGTTCGAACAATGCGGTACTAATTGAGATCTTGTTGGGAGACCCCAGAACGGATTGCGAACGACAGGACAAGGAAGGTTTCGTCCCATTGTGGTACGCCCTCCAGAACCAGGTGCAATTTTTTATTCCCTTGAAAAATTAGGGAAAAACATTGTGTAAAGACTTTGGATTTCTTGTTTAGACCGAGTTGTCCATTGCTGAACAACTCACGACCAAGTGTCCGTCTTGTGTTAACGCGGTATCTTCTGCAACCGGAGCTCCACTTTTACATATGGCGGCCTTCGCCAAACTCGAACAAGCCACGTAAATTCTAGTTTGGTCATTTCAAATTTAAGAATCGTAATTAATTGATTGAATTAGGTTCTTCCTGGTGAATCACAAGGCGGATGTGAATGCTCTGAATCGACAGGGCGAATCTCCGTTGCACATTGCCAGTCGATCAGGCATGTCCGCCGTCGTCAGGAAGTTGCTGGATAACGGATCGGATCCCAATCTGCAGACGCCGCCGCCATCGCATTCCAGTCCCATTCATTCGGCCAAAGTGGCGGACGAGAGCAGCAACCCTTTTGGCGACGACGACGAATCCGATGAAATCCAAGAAGAAATTCCCGATATCGGATTGCACTCTTCCATTCATTTGGCCGTCCACGGAGGTTTCGAAGATGTCGTCATGGCCTTCGTCGAACACGCAGAGTCGGTTAATTATTGACAGATTGATTAAAGCAATCAAAATCAATTATGATTAAAATTATTCAGGAAGAACAAATCGACGATGGATTTTGACGTTAAAGACTCTTCCGGTGAGACTCCATTGTGCGCAGCCTTAAGACTGGGTCGTTATTCCGTCGCCCAGCTTTTATTGAGAGGTCGGGCATCCGTCAATGCCTCTAGTCCGGATGACGGCCACAGGTTATTGCACTTTTTCTTGATGAGAGGAGACGAAAGAGCTGCTCTATTCTTACTGGACAATGGTGCGGATGTCCATTCGCTAACGCCAAGCGGGGAGTCATCTTTGGTGCTTTGTATCCGTCGTAATTTGCCGTCGGTTTTGGAAGCGCTCTGTCGTCGTGGAGCTAATATGGAAGAAGCTCCCGGTGATGCTTGTCCGCTTTGGCTAGCGCTGACGACGGCCAATGAAGATTTGGCTTCCATTCTCGTCCGTTATGGCGTCGACACGGATCACTGGGAAGAAGGACCGGATGGGGCCAGTCAAACGTTGCTCCATCGTGCCTTGGATGCTAGTGACGAAACATCTGCTTGTTTCCTCATCCGCAGCGGATGCGAAGTCAATAGTCCTCGGAGAGGTGGAGCTGAGAACGATAAGAGCAGTCCGCTCCATCTCTGCGCTCAATGGGGTCTGGAACGAGTCGCTGCTACTCTGCTGGAACACGGAGCTGAAATCAACCCTCGCGATGACGAAGGCAAGACACCACTTCACACAGCGATTGAGCAACATCAAGCCGGTCTTGTACAGCTGTTGCTACGGCAACCAACTGTCGATTTGTACGCGGTAGACCGGACCCAAAAAACGCCGTTTGCTACCGCTTTACTGGTCAAAAACAACAAAGCGGCCGCTGCGGTCCTCGAAAAAGATCCTTCAGTGGCCGAGCAGGTATGTTTATACCTTTTAAATTGAGATTTTACAGTTTAATTATATTTTTGTGAATTTCAGTATGACAATAAAGGGCGGACACTGTTGCATGATATCGTTTTGCGTGGAGATTTGGAAGGATTGCTGTTTTTACTCTCGGTTCGTGTTAATATCAACTCGCGGACGTCCGACACGGCCAAATTAACGCCCCTTCATCTCGCCGTCCAAACAGGTAAAAACAAAACTTGAGACTTTAAGGGATTTGATGTAATTATTTGTTGAAAATTTTCAGGAAAAGACGAGATGATTTTACGTAATTTAATCGTTGCCGGCGCTGGTTTAAATGAACGAGGACCACGACAGCAATCAGCGCTACACATGGCAGCTGAGAGGGAAGATGGGGCTGTGTTGACGAGCATCTTGCTGGATGCTGGAGCCGACTGGTCAGCTCTAGATGACAGCGGAAACTCGGCTCTCCATACAGCCGCACGATTGTGTCACGTTGGCGTGGCCGAAGTTCTTTTAACCCAGTCGCAGATCGACGCCGAGTCGCGTAATATGCGTGGCCAGAACCCGCTCCATCTAGCGGCGGGTAGCGGGCGCGATGCGTCCGCTAGTCTTCTCGGTCTGTTTCTGCAGTGTATGCCGCAGTATCCGATCAACGCCCCAGACATTGAAGGCCACTCACGTAACTTGATGGAATAACTTAACTATCGATTGTATGTTAATTATATTTTGGTTTCATTTCAGCGCTTTTACTGGCCTACATGAAAGGCAATGTATCCTTGTGCAAAGCTCTTGTCCGAGCAGGCGCTTGTTTGGCTGCCACTAACAAAAACGGCGTTTCCATATTCAATTATCAATTGGCTACGAAGCAACTGCTCGTCAGGTTATTAGAGCAGCTGAACGAAGAGCCTCCGTGGGCGGAACACGATTATTGCATGGAATGCGGCAACAAATTTGGAATTACCACCCGAAAACATCACTGGTGAGTTGTATTTTTGTGAAAATATTTCCAACATTTTTGATTGACGGGACAATTTGTCGGTCTGTAGTCGTCATTGCGGGAGGATCTTATGCAGTAAGTGCTCCGATCAAGTGGTGCCCATCATGAAATTTAACCTGAGCAAGCCGGTCCGCGTGTGCCTGCTCTGCTCTCAGGTCCTCTGCTCCGGCGTCCCGTCCCCTTGAACGAAGAATCGCTTCACCAACAGTCGTCATTTTCTACTTTGAATCTTTGAAAAGAATTTTTCCACAGACCAGTAATGGCCAGTTGAAGAGATGCATCCAAGCGAGAAATATATATATGTTACACCCGTCAGTGTGTAGCTTGTTGTACACTTTTTGGAGAAGTCGGGCCCAGGTACTGGCCTCATTTGGATTCAGCAAATCAGGTTTCACGTTTTTAGTGTTAAGGGAGAATTAGGCACAAGTGAAAATTGTAATTGGTATTTTTACGGTCTTAAGCATTCATTCACTCAATAACGCAAGATCTTTACGCAAAGGTAGAGGATAACGAACTCGCTTCGATTTATCCTTCTCGTTCCTGCACCTGGGGGAGGGGGTCAAACACCCCTACTCCCCCCTCGCCACCGACAGAGCACCACTGCACCAGTCACTTTTTGCAATAAGTGACTGGAAGTTGTTTCTTTTAATATTGGGATAATTTACAAAACAAACTTCCCGCCCCTAATTTTGTATTCATCTTTTCTTGAGCTCGGGAGATTTTACATATTCAGGGCCAAAATAAGATGCCGAGCTGACAAGAAAACTCGGAAATAGTTTAGTGGTTACGTTACCGCCACCTCCAACATTTTTTTCTGAGCATATAATTTATTAATTTGCTGAATGTTTCACGGAGGGGAGGGGGGCGTTAGTGAGTACTGTAAATAAGTAGGCTGTGCGGTATGAGAATAACGCGATGGTCGGCGTTTCTAGGTTAGCCGCTACCTTAAGCCAATTGCTGCCATGTACAGTGGACCGGACTACCAGCCACTTGAGCAGATGTCCCAACACTGGCTACTGTTAATCTCAATATTCCAATCACCGTCACAGAATTGGTCGGACTGGCAAGGGCACCATATTGCTGAAATATATAAGTAATATAGAGGCGTAAACGAGCTATATCTTATAGAAAAAAGTATATACCGTTTTCAGCAAAACTCCATTAGGTACGCTTGTGCAATCTAATTTGACTCTGGTATTCTCGCAGGTAGGTACGATCTGTACTAAGGCTTGTCCGGCAGCAGTATTACCGGATTGCTCAAAAATAATGTTGATGGTTCCGGTAGGCGCTCCAGAGGCGAATGTACATGGCTCACTGGTAGCGAGAGTCGTGCATGCTGTGGTGGCACCAAAATATTAACAACAAAGCTAGAGTGATTATTCCTAAATCAAGAATTTTGGATAAGAGTATCAAAATGCAATTTAGAGAAAGTAGTGTGAATAAATTGAATGTTGTGAGGCAAGAAAAAAAAAACTAAACGCGAAAACGATGGAATAAAGTAGAGCGAAGCTCTGTGTTCTGAAAATTTTGTCGATAGTTTGGAAATCAAATAGTAACTGCCGTGGAAATGTGTATAGGTACCTGAGGCTGTTGGCATAATGAATGAGGCTGGTTGGTCAAATGAGGCGAGGCATGTTGGACACGTAGCGCATTGCTGACAAGTCGGTAAAGAGGGGGGCAATTGTCCATTGTAAATATTCGCAATCCCATAAAAAGCTCTTCCGCTGGTGACGGATGGCGAAATTGGATAGAAGACGGGACTCCATGGAGGTTGGCTTCTTTGGATTGCTGGTAGAGTGTCGTGGGTTAAGGAAAGGGGCTGAGGAACCAGTAGAAACTGTTTCGATTTCCGTGTCTTCTGGTTACCTTCGACCCCCTGTGCCAAGCAGACTGATACGACCTGAAAGTTTAAAAACTAGCTATAATTAATAGGGTCTATTTACTTATATGGAATAAGTCATCTGGCGAACGTCAAATATTCCTTCAGTGACCCCTTATCTTTCCTTCATCATTATAAAAATATATCAATAAGTGTTGTACTATCTATCTACCAATAATGCAGTTATTCTGGACTTGCAGAACAGAATCATGGTGAGTTGTAAGTCTTCAACCAAGAGGGTCTAGAAATAAATAAAATCCTCATCCAGTATTAATCTATACAATTATACGAAATATAAATATGTTACCAGTATGGTTGAAAGGAATCGATCCCCAGTAACACACCAGATTAATAGACACGAACCGCCTCGCCTACTAAACCAATGACTTATACAAGTCGTCGGAAAAGACTGCCTGTTCAAAGAGAGAGTTGTAGCGCAAATCGACAGTAATATGAAAACCAAGTATTTCTACAATTTTCTAGTAAATATTGAAACTTGCGCTTGATCGGTGTTCAATTTTTTACCACTGGATAGTGGTATACTAGGTATACTAATAGTGGTTCTTTTAGTCTAGTTGTTTAAGCGGGAACTTCAGACTTTCAGAAATAATTTGTACGGTATTTATCTTGTTTTTAAATTCTAATGTTTCGTTTGCGAATTTCGCGGAATCTCGGCATGAGAAGAGAATAGTCTCGTTCTCATTAAATCTCGCGTTATCATATGAGATCTCACTGTTTTTCATAGAACCGCATTAAGCTTGTTTGTAAAAGGGTAATAAACGAAAATGACGTGATTAAATACGCGTATTTTGAATTGCTTGTCATTCAGTCATTTTTGTTTCTTTGTCAACGAAATCGGTTCTGATGACCAAAAAAACAAAAAACAGATGAAATACAAATAAACCTTAAAATATGAGATGTTTACTTAATGAAAGCTATTAATACAAATACCTAGATAATGATGTGGAATAATTGGTGTACAGAATCGTGCATTTAGCGTGTTAAATGACTGATGGACTGAACTGAGGTACGGTAACTCCGGCTGTCGCTGGCTGGTTTTTGTAGAAGATGTACCGTACGCAATGTACGCGCTATACATACTAAAGGGCCAGCACTTATGAAGACCAGGTGAGGTGCTAGCAGTGAAACATAATTTTTTATTTGGCAACATCTGCAGCGAATATCGTCCAATGACAAGCCAATAGAAAGCCTTTATTAACTTGGAAGGGAGGTCTTTTGCACGTGTATTAGCATGTACAGCTTGTTGTACACTTTTTTTTTTTTGAGAAGTCGGACCCAATTACTGGCCTCATTTGGATTCAGCAATTCAAGTTTTTAGAGTTATGTGAGAATTAGGCTCAAGTGGGAGCTGGACTTGATTCTTTTACAGTGTGAAATGGAGTCATCAATCAAATCTTCACACAAAGGTGATAGAGAATGACGAACTCGCTTCGATTTATCCTTCTCCTTCTTGCACCTGGGGGGGGGGGGGGGGGGGGTCGACATACGACTGCCCCCTCACCACCAACCAGAGTACCAGTCACTTTTTTCAAGTGACTGAAAGTTGTTTCTTATAGCTTTGGGATAATTTACAAAACAAAATTCTCTGGTATAATTTTGTATTAATTTTGTCTTAGTTCGGGATGTTTTACATATTCAGGGCCAAAATAAGATGCCGAGCTGATAAGAAAACTCGGAAATAGTTTAGGGGTTATGTTACCGCCACCTATAACATTTTCTTGTGAGTATAATGTATATGCATGATTTTCTAAGAAGTTACTGAATGTGCCACGGGGCCATGTTATTGTTGACGACTACTGTAAATAAGTAGACTGGGTGGTATGGGAACGAACAACGTGATTGTCGGCGTTTTAGCTTAAGCGCTACCCTAAGCCAATTGCTGCCATGTACAGCGGACCTGAGTACCAGCCGCTTGAGCAGATGTCCCAACAGTGGCCACTGTTAATCTTAATATTCCGATCACCGTCACAGAAGTGGTCGGACTGGCCATAACACCATTTTGCTGAAATAGTTCATATATAAAAACGTAAACACTAAACATGTAGCTGAGAAGTGTATGTATAATACCGTTGTAAGTGAAACTCCAGTAGGTACGTTTGTGCAATCTAATTTTACTCTGGTATTCTCGCACGTAGGTACAATCTGTACTAAGGTGTAAGACGCAATACCAACATCACCGGATTGGTCAAAAATAATGTTGATGTTTCCGGTAGGCGCTCCCGAGACAAATGTACATGTCCCAATGTTGGCGAGGAAGAATCTAGGAGAGGAACATGCTGTAGTGATACCAAATGAATAGTAATTTAAAAAATTAGCATGCAGTATAGTGTCCTCTCTAAGGCCTCTAAGGCTATAAGTAACAGAAAACAGTGTAGGATAACTTGAATGCTGTGAGAACAATGAAATGAAGCGAAACTAAGCTGTGTGTTCTGAAAACTATTTTGGTTTGGTTGCTTATAGCTATGGTAACTGTTAATGGACATGTGTATATATACATACATGACGAAGCTGTTGGCATAGTAAACGAGGTTGGTTGTGCGAACGAAGCAAGACATGTCGTTGTAGTTGTTGGGCACGTAGCGCATTGCTGGCAATTTGGGAAAGAGGAGGGCAGTTGTCCATTGAAGATATTCGCAATCCCAAAAAAACTTTTTCCGCTGGTGTCTGATACCGAAATTGGATAGAAGTAGGGACTCCATTGAGGTTGGCTTATTTGCATCGCTGACGGAGTGTCATGGCTTGGGGGAAGGTACTGAGGAAGCAATACAAACTGTTTCGATTCTCTTGTCTTCTGCTGATTACCTTCGACTGAGCCTTCGACCCCCTGTGCTAGCCAGACTGATACAACCTTAATGTTAAAATACTAGCTATAGTAAGCTCTATTATTTAATTGTATGGAAATAGTTGTCTGACGAACATATCAGACTTTCCTTTCCTTCAGTAAAAAAATATATATTGTTAGCACAAGTGCTATAGCTACCAGTAATAATGCAGATACACTGATCTTCAGAAAGAAAGTCATGGTGAATTGTAAATCTTCAACCAAAAGAGTCTAGAAAGAAAATCCTTATTCATTATTAATCTAGACAATGATGAGCTTAGCTAGAAACACACTACCGTATTACCTGTAGTTGAACGGAATCGAACTAAAATCGAACCCCTGTTACTTGGTAACCAGATCTGTAAACACAAACAGCTTTTCCTACCAAAAACCAATGACGTAGTATAAGACAATATGACGGAAATACTACCTATTCACACATCCACCTAATAAAAGCTATCAATACATATAGTATACTTATAGATGTTGTGGAATGATCGGCTGTTCAGAATCGTGAATTCGCGTGAATTAGCGTGTAAATGACTGGTGGACTGAACTGTGACTCCCGCTGTCGCTCGCTGGTTTTTGTAGGAGATATAATATGCTATAATGTAGGACGTTCACTTTTGAAGAGCAGGCGAATGCTAGCATGTGCAAAATCATTGTTTATTGGCAACATCTTCATCAGCGAACAACATCCGACGTCATTGGCGAGCCAATGGAAAGCTTATTCATTAACTTGGAAGGAGGTGTTTTGCACGTGTAAAGCTAATCTACATACGTAAGGTGAATGTTCGAACTTCAAAGACAGGACATTCACTTTCGAAGAGCATGTATATAGTAATGGTAATACAGTGAACCGTCACGGCTCCTATATAAAGACTTCTACGGCCAAAACCGGTCAAAACAGACGGACACAAAGCTGATTCAAAGCATGTTAAGTACGCACGTAGGCAACTTTTACAAATTTGAAAAAAAAGCTCCCCAGAGGCTCAGATTTCCGCCGATCGAATTCCACCAAAGAGCCTTCCCATCATCCCTTCCCTTAATTTACACGACAGGATCCCTTTCAGCCCTCGTAAAGCACCAGTCAGGCACCAGCCATAGTTTCAATAGGCTTGAAGTTTGTTTCTTTTAACATTGCGAGAAATTACAAAACAAATCCCCCCGCAGGCCCACATTCACCATCTGATTAATTTTGCTTTGTGCTGATATTAGGCTATCACAAGTTTTTCAGTCACCTTAAAATAACTACAGTACTGTTGGCATGCTATCGACTTCAGCGTGACGATGAGTAATAGGTCCTATCCTGTTTACAAAGGTCGTGATTGGGCCGAGGACCGATGGCGTCACGAGTGTGGGAAATGGATATCAGAGATAGTAGTGGGCAACGGCCGCGTTTGAAACCCCAGCTCTACCATATAGCACCAAGTGGAATGAAGCCGACCGATCAGTCATCGGTCGAGACTAACGATATCTGTCAATAATCTCAAGGAAAGTCTAGAATCGACACCTAAAATTTTTTTACATAGAACTTGGTTTAAGAAACGTTGGATACAGCGCACCAGAATTTTGGAACATTAAAATTTTTTTACTCTAAACATGGAGTACGAGTATAATTGCAGTTACTTTCGATACAACAATATAACACCACCGAATGTAGAACAACAGTTGGCAGGTAAAATTTAAATTGTTATCGCAGAACATCCAATACTATATGGCTATTGATATCTAATCTTCGTTTGTTTACTCACGTCACAGCGTTGGGCAAGTTTGCCGTGGGAGTAGGAATCGCCGGTGCGATCAGTACATTACTCTTGATCGTTCTTTTCATCATCAATGTTTTCATTAATATTAAAAAGAGCCCGGCGAGAAGGAGGAGGCTGCTCTGTTGGATTACTTCTATGCCCATGGTCGTCTCAACATTGTCGCTGATGATGTTTCTTGTTCCAAGAGCCAGCGATATATGCGACACCGTCAAACAAATGTACACGACTTATTTTAATAAGTTGGGAATGTTTCGTTTTTTTAAATCAAATTTTGTCTTTACACAGATACTTACCGTTCGTCTTGATGCATTTTGTCGACCTGGCGCTTTTGATTCAAGGTGGTGAAGAAGGTGTCCTAAACGAAGTTGTTGAAGTTCACGCACCACTGTCGCTTTGTCACCCTCCTTGTTGTTTCTTTGGCATTTGTATCCGCAACCTTACCTTCACAAAGTATACAAAATTTTAATGTCTCTGCTGGGTGCATAACAAACTTTGGTTTCCATCTAGGATTAGACTAAGACTGGTCAAAGGATTGGTATATCAAGCTCCTGTTTTCCAGTTCATTATCATCATTATCATGAATGTTTTGGACCACGCTGATTACATCGAACGAAACGTAATATACTTTTGTGATTAACCACTTCCGAAAGCCTTTATTAACGCTACATTGTGCAGAACTCGGACAGATTGTATCAATTCTTTGCTGCTTTGAAATATTTTAGCATTTATGTTTGGAATTTGGGGTTTCAACATTCTGAACAGTGTTCTCAGTCCGTTATTGAGCCATTAGTGGACGAGATATATCGTAATTAATATTTTCAACCGTACCGTACCATTTGAAATACTAAACAATATAATCTCATTTTCAGCTAAGGACAAAAGTTTTGAGCGCATTCGTCGTCATCCTAAAGATACAAAACTTTATTTTGGGCATTCTCTATTTCTGCAATGCCATCCCTTGCATTACACTCCTTATGTATCTCCAACAATTATGAGAAAGTAGTATAAGCGTTGTTATTGTATTACGTATTGAATTTGCAATATTCAATTAATTCTACAATTTATTTACAGCGATTGATGCATCCTTATCCCTGTTGGAATCGCTTTTTTTCGGTATAATCTTCTATCAGTATCAGGAGTATGATTCACAGAGATGAAACGGCCATCCCAAGCATCCACGTTCGATACTCCGTCTACCCAGCGACGCTTGCTTGCTACCCATACTGCAGTAGTCACCAAGCAACCAATGACGGAAATACGTACTCCTATGCCGCCAAGGATTCCGATCGACGGTAGACAGTCATACAGTGTTTGCTAAACCAAAC